>NEWO01000002.1:7260185-7278443 GCA_003013225.1 Phalaenopsis aphrodite | reverse complement strand
ACACTAAATAGGACACAATGGAGAAAAAGGATTCATGTTGTCGATCCCACGGAGTGGATTAAGGTTTTGTTGTTGCTGTTGTTGTTGTTTCAACTTTAAAATCTATATGCTGAGTTAATTAAAGTGATAAATGCCAAAACATTTAAATGTAATGTTATTAATAATTATTTTACCTAAAGTAACTTCTAACCATTAAAACTTAAAAAAGCGATAAAATTCTGCCTGTGACAATAAATTCATGCCAGATTAGCTCAATTTATATTTTTTTACTATTGAAGTGTGTGTGAGATTTATAAAAGGACATGAAAGAAAGTTTTTAGATCAAAATGGTATATTGATAGTAGTGTAAAAGAGTTTGCACAATATAGGCTTTTATGTCATATCTATTGACCAAATGAAAATATGTTGATATTTTCATACCTATTTTACACTGATTTTGATAATATTGCACTTTAAAAGAAGTGTATTTTTGATGTTTTATTGTAGGTATGATGAATTATGGTCATTAGAGCAAAAAGAAACAAAAACGGTGCAATTTGGAGCAAAAACGAGCAAGAAATGAAATTTTACCCTGACATTTCAATAAGTCTTTCGATGCTTAATCTCTTTTACACTTTTTACATATTTTTGAAAAAGATTACACATTAAAGAAAGGTTATTTTTATACTTATTTTGTAGGGCTATCTGTTAGGAACACAACGCAACTGAAATGAGGTGAAACAAAGCTGAAACGAAGCCAAATGGAGCAAAACGGTGGAGCTGCGCAGTCTGCTCGCCGACGGCGCCCAAAATGGCACCGACTGCGAGATTTACCCGAGAAGACTGAAAAGTGACAGAAAAGCTTGTCGACGGCGTCCGAGACGATTATGTGCTGAAATTCAACGTATTTGAACGCTTTTTGAGAGGATTCTTGTGGCAAATCATCAAACTTTGTCCCTACACTTTAAAAGAACGAATTTAAGTTAGAAAAAGGAGGATTTTTGTGAGAAGAATGTTAGGAAAAGTGTGGAGAAAGTTTAGGGATTTTTAAAAAAGGAGTTGAAATGTAGATTTCTACTCTTTTGGAGAGATTGGAGAGGAGATTTTAAGAGAAATTGTAAGGAGATATTCTAGCATTGCATGGATTGGTGGGAGACTTTGTGGGAGAGATATTCGTTTTTCTTTCAAAGGAAAAAGCTAAGTATTGTGTTCTTCATTATCTTATGGTTTTGTAAACACTTATCTAGTGGATTTGCTTTAGTTAAATGAAATTTCCGTTGTGTTTTCTTCGTGCTTTGTGATGGGCTTCTCTTATTCTCTCTTCTTGTTTGGAAATAATGACATGAGAAGATTATGTTGTTGTTTTCATTTTACTTTTCTTTTGTGATGAGTAGAATTCATGTTTAGGATTTTGTGATGCATGTTAGAAACAAATTTAATTATCAATGTGATCGTTTTTACTTGCACTTTATTTACATTACAATAAAGGTTTGTTGTAGTGTTAAAATTTGCTGTAATTGCATTAAGATCCGAGAGGGCTGTGCAATTCTCAACAAAGTAGAACCACATTCAGATTCCATGGTTGGTTAAGTTCATGGGAGTTGAATGCAAATAAATAGGGAAATATACTTTGATGAGCGTATAATTGGAGATTTTAGGGTGACAGACTAAAATCCCCAATTCGGTCCTATTCTTTGAGTACTGAAGCGGAGATGTTAGCCTTCAGGTGAGGGGAACGTGGGAGCTCCGAAGTAAGAGCCGGTATCCTCCCAGCCTAGCCACGAATTCAACAAACAAGCATAGGATTAATTAATGTTCTTTATGTCTGGACCAAAGGGTAAATAATAGAATTGCTTCTATTTGACACATACAATATTTAATGCATCTCATTCCTTTACATTATCTAATTCATTGCATAAGAATAGTAGTTTTTAATATCTCAAAATTTTCCAAACCAATTCATCCAAAAAGGGTTATCTTTAGAATTAATAATTGCATTTAATTATGGTTATTATCTTTACATTTAACACTTGCATTTAGGAGTATTTGCTAGATAAAACATCATTTCAATCGACATTCCTAACTAAAGACTAATAGTAGTAGATTAGAATTTGACTAAGGACCTCTTACCTCACTTAGTGGGATCGATAAACGGTAGTCCACTAGAGCCCTGTATTACTTGAGCGATACATATACTTGCGTTTGAAATTGTGACTTTACAAAATAATTATAAATATATAAATCTAGGTTCATAAATTCTAGCATATTAAAAGTTGCATCAAGTTTTTTGCGTCATTGCTGGGGGTTTAAATTTTCTAGTAGTGGTGTCAAATTCTTGTAATTTTTAGGTATATAGAAAGTCACTGTCATCTATCATTTAGTATGAGCTAAATATGATCATGAAACCATCCCTAAATGGTTGGAATTAACCTAACAATGGTGAATGAGGATGCAAAAAAATTAACATCTCAATTGAAAATATATGAAGTGGTTTGCATATACAAGTTAAAAATGAATATGTTATTTTAAGATATAAATTATTATTTTGAAATATGATTAAATATGAGTTTTAAAAAAGAATATATTTTTCTTTAAAACATCATTAAACATATAAAAATGATGTACTAATGATTTCATATTGATAGAATTGGTCCACAATACGTAGAGCTTGCTCTTAAAGAGATGCAAGCAGTTAAACCAATAAGTGTAGTTGGATTTTGAGATATGAAGAATTGTGAGGCATACTATTATAATTTGTTTAACAATTATTTTCAATATTATATTGAAAATAACAATACAATAGTCATTGTAAGAAGAAGTATTTTAATATCGATAAAGCACATGGTTAAATATCACAATAATTCATTTTTTGAACAATAAAATGTAAGAAAGAAAGTACATGCAGAACATATAATAAACAATTTTTTTAAGAAAATATATACAATTGCAATGCGTTAGCCTTTTTCAATACACTTACAAATAAAAACAATTGAAATGTAGTGAAAAATTATATTTTTTTTACGTTTGCATCTATGTGGTTTAGCATTAGACTTTGGAGTATAGTGCTCAGGAGCACCCACAGGCCGTCTTCATGGGCAATGCTCTTAAAACAAATTTAACAAATTCAACTAACAAGATTATTTTCAAATAAAAAAATATTTACATGCTAGTATCCCTTGTCCTAATGTTTTAGGATACCAGGTATTGAGTGACACTTTTGGAGTCTATATTAAGTGCAAATACGATACTCATGATTGATTATAGAAGTGTAAATGAGTTCAACCAAGCTCTAACCATGTCTAATTCAAGTTCAAGCTCGATTTTGTAGCATTGAAAATAAGCTCGCATGCTGGTTCATCATCTTTAATGAAATTTCTATGTACGGTCACTAGAGAACACAAAGGAATTGATGGGTAGAGAGAAAGAGAACTACACTAGCAATTCATTGAAGAAGGCATTGATGTGACTGCCCTAACTCCTGATTGACTTGAAACACGAGTCAAAGAGCAGAGCACCAATATGCTTGACTCATAAGCTCATTAAAGGGTAGAGCTTGGATCTAAGCTCGCTTACACCTCTAATATATAATTTTAAATATTATCAAAGAAATAGCCAACAACAACAACAACAAGTCTTTATCACAGTAAGTGGGCCAGTTTTATGAATCCTTTTTCTCCTTTGTGGCTTATTGATTGTCATATTTTCATTTAATTATAACAAGTTAAAACAATTTTTTGTAGGGCAAGCTCAAATCTTTATAGGTATACATCTACCTTAACATAAGTTGAGACTAAAATATTCACTCTTTTAGGGTATGTTTGGGGCGGCTGCAACTTATCTAATAAGTTGATTTGCAGCAACTGTCCTAGGAAGATGCTATGAGGAAGTTGTTGCGAGAGAACTGACTGTCTGTTGGTTTTTTACAATTTGAAAATAGTTATGTAACAGCTGTTTCTGGATAAATGATCATTCTGCCCCTGTGCAGTGAGCAACGAAACTGTCATAGCAATATATATGATAATTGAGAAGCAATAAACTACTTTAGAATAATAGAAAAAATAAGATACACATCTCACATAACCGTGAGTATCAAGTGTACTAAAAAAAGAAAAAAAAAAGAAAATTACATATAAAAATTTGATAATAAATTAATAAGATACACACCCCACGCAAGTACGCTACAACCACCCCAAGCCACATCCACAACTCCAAGCCAACGCCACCCCAAGCCACATCCACAACCTTAAGCCACATTCACAACCCCAAGACATAACCACCCCAAGCACATCCAGATCCCTCTGCCAGCACAATTTTCAACTTTTACAACTATATTCATTTTAAGAAGCCACTTTTTAAGTACTTTTGCCCAATTAGATAAGGTTGAAAGATGAATAATAACAATAAATACTTCTGCCCAAGCTACAACCACTCAATCGATATATATTCATACAATGCCCAAGCCACAACCTCCAATAACTCCAAAGAACAATAAAAATAATCTAACAACAATGCCCAAGACGCACCAACAATAATAATAGTTTTTTTGTTAGATCCTCATGCAGACCACCAAAATGATATATATTCACATCAATGACCATGCCACAACTAAAATAGACCCTCACTCAAAAATATCTGACATCCGATTGCTGTCATCCCCAAGCCACGCCCTTAAATTTTTTTTCTTTTCACACAACTTACCATACCCAAAATTGAGCCATCAATAGTTCAATTTGATCATATAGCAATCACATCCATACCACACATCCATACCACCGAACAACATTTACAATCTAACATCACAAATCCAACGAACAAGCATCCCATCTGTTGAAGAAAAAATGCTTAACGCTGGGAACATAGGAGGAAGAGGAATCATGTAGCATGAGAAATGCGGGAGAAGAGGAGGAAGAAGAACCATGGAGCGTGAGAAACGTGGGAGAAGAGAAGGAAGAGGAGTAACATATCGCAACTTCAACTTTGCTTAAAAAGCCGAACGAGGAGGAAGAGGGTTAGGGTGAAATTAAAAAATGGGCACCAACGTAAAAAGCCGAAAGAGAGAAACAGGTCGCGGGGTCGAACCAGTGACCCGTGTTTTACTCTAACGCGCCACGCCGTTGCTTCTCCACCGCCCTAAACAACAAAATATTGCCGCGCCTCGCCGCTCTGCCGTTTTACCACCGCCCCAAACGAGGTCTTAATCGAATGATCATATGGTGAATGTTTAACATACCCAAATCATTTAAGATGATTTTGTCAAATTTTGTGTGCCACTTTGATATATTTGTTCTGGATTTTGTCACTAAAATCAAGCCACTCATCCACGAGAAGATTCTGGTCTCAATAATATTTAATTTAGTTTTATGCTTTTGTCAAAATTATTTAAATATTATCAAAATGAATTAAATGAAAAATAAAAATTATTATTTTAAATCCATCTTTTCGAGAATCTGAAGGCCCTAGAGGCTCTGTTCCCGATCCAAGTAGGCGTCTCCGGCGATCAGGCGAAGCTCAATATAGCTTCGCCTCGGGATGTTCGATCGTGCAGTTTCTTCCGAACCTAATGGAGGCACCGGGAGCTCTTTCACCGCTGCCCCGGTTACCCAGGATTCGTTCAAACATCGGCTCCCCGGCGGCGAGACACCGCGGCCATGGAATGAAGGCTACGGTATTGGCAGTGGTGATCGGAGGTTTTCATTTTCTCGCAACTGGTCTTTCAAGCCTCAACTCTTGCGGAACAATTCCAGCATCGGTATAAAGCACTTCGAGGACGAGGAGTTATGGGAAGGACATGGGAAGGCCGACTTCGCAGGAGGAGGCAATGTTGGGTGGAAGCGTTCTGTTCTGTATCAGATGGCGTCCGTGTTAATGTCTGTAAGGCTTGGGAATCGACAGGTGAGGCGGCTTGCATTGTTGATTTCGCTCAACGTGGCCTACTCTACAGTGGAGTTGATGATTGGGCTAATTACTGGGCGTATAGGTCAGGCTTCTGATCAATTTCCTTTGTGTGTGCTTTTATACTTCTTTTATCGCGTAAATACTCATTTTTGATGAAATCGATAGTATCTCCATGCCTGTAAAAGTTTCGTATGTTCATTGTAGATATCTTAAAATATTTTCGTTCGGTTGCTAATGAATTGGCTAGTAGCCATTTGTAAAAAGGGGCATTTAATATTTAGGTAATGCTCTCAATTTGACTCAAAGATTAAATATCACTCGGAAGTTGGATCAAAATTTGTGACGGATCTTGATCAATGGTTGACTAACGGGCCAAGCTTGACTTGGATCAAACTCTTAGTGAGCCAAGCCTAGATAGAATCTAACTTGATTGAGATCAGATCGAAAAGTATATGCATTTAGGGATTCACATTCAGATGGATGCATGTATGCTTGACTTGTAATTGCTTTTAGGAGATAGATATTTAACAGATACTGAATCAACTTTTGGCTCGGATCGAACTTGGATTGAATTAGCCAAGCTTGGCTTGAATTGAGTAAATTTATAACTATATGTGGCTCGGCTCTTGATCAGATTGAATGAACAGTCTCGAGCTGTGGTTGGATCAGTATTTTGTTTCTAATTTATAAATTTGTAATTTATTGCTATAACAGTATCCTGAACTAGTTGAGGTTATTTAAAATGCATGTATATGCACATAAACATGTTTGGTACATGGAAGGAGAAAAGGAGATAATAGAAATAGAGAATAACTAAAGTAAAAGATAAGAGATTTAGGGATTTTGATAAAGTTAAATATATTAAAAGTGAAGAATAGAATTTGTTTATAGATGAAGGCATAGAGGAAATATGAAAATATTACTTTGTGAAATTAAATTGCATATTTAATAAAAAAAATTGTTTTGGAAAATCATAGAGAACAATATAGTGAAATATATTTTTAATTGATCTAATAAAGTGGAGTTAACTTTGAAAAAAGATGAATGAAGGTAAAGCTTTGGGTGTGGATGTGCAGTAAAATTTGGAGAGCTGTATGGCTTAGTGCACTTATCTGGTTAATAAATATTTTCATTAAATTTTAAATTTCAACGTGATGCCAATGATTAAAAGAGAAGCATTTTGGTACCAATATTTAAGAGCAAGGGTGATATTTAGTATTTTGCTATTTATAGATGAATCAAATTTATGCTTTATATAATTAAGTTATGACTAAGTGTGATGGAACATAAAAGTTGAAATGTCACATCAATTTTAGAGAACAGTTTGATTTTATACTTGAAGAACTTCTATGGAAGTTATTTTTTTATGATGATTAATGAATAAATGAAGAAAATAAAGAAAGGGTCTTCATATGTTTTTTATTAATCTTAATAAAGCATATGATTGAATATTGCAAGAATTGATTTGATGTGCTTTATGGTTGAAAAATACGTGGACATCATTGAAAGTTTGAATTAAAGCACTGACTAGTATTGGAATAACTTTGGAGTGATCCAAGAGTTTCTAATTACTGTAGGCTTACATTAGGTATGAACATTGAGTTCATATATTTAATGTCTTAGTTATGAAGATACTTTAAACTTTTTTCAAAGCTAGACATCTTGTTGTATGTTTTTTTTTGGTTGATATAATTATAATTAGTGATTTTTATACATAAATATGTGAAAAATTAGAATAATTGAGGAAATATTTGGAAAGCTGTGAATTAGAAGAACAATGATTGAGTATATAATAGTCATTAAGTTGGTGGATTGTCAACAACAATTTTTTTTAAGATTATTGGAAGATAAGTTTACCCATTGATATGCTTGACTTAAATATCTTTGATATATTAGTAGAACAATGATTGAATATATAATATTCATTAACTAGGTAGAATATCAGCAATTATTATTTAATATTATCAGAAGAATAGTTTACATGTGATATGCTTGACTTAAATATCTTTGATATATTATACAAAAGACTAAAGATATTGAAAAGCATATAAATTTTAGCATTAAATGTTAAATTGTTAAATAGAAAGTGCCTCAGGAGTTTGTGTGACAAAAGGATATTATGGAGTTTTAAATGGTAAATTTTATGGAACCACAATTCACAGCTAGACTGACAATGTTGTATGGATCTAATTATTATATTATAAATAAGTCATTGATATCTGAGTTAAGTGCGAAATAATGTTCTGATAGATGTGTGGAAAAATTAAGTAATCATTATATTCGAGGAAATATTAGGTGACCATCTACTAAAAATATGATGATTGAAAATGTACTTGGGTGGTTTTGACATTTACAAGGAAAGGTAAAAAATGCATATGCTAGACTACGGGCTGATAAAATTTGTGTCTGAGGATTAGAGAAAAAATGGGCAGACTTGAGATTATTTGGCTATAAGCTGTTCAAAATGGTTTACATAGAATAGGTTTAACTGGGGGTGCATGTATGCCTGACTGGCTCGAATTTAACTCGTTAGAGATCTTAGAAGTCGAACTGCGAGTTTGAGAAGCTTGTCAAGACTCGGTTTGACAGCTTTTGAGCTGGCTCATATATCCAGTAGCTGATCAAGTTATTTTTTTGCAGAAATCTATCAATGTAATTTATACAATCACTCTATATTAAGGCTAATATGCGTAGTACTTAATTTTCTTAGTGATGATTCTTTATGCGAGTTACTCCTGTTACTCATGTCTGTTTTTTTCCTTCATTAACTTCATTTCAGGTCTTGTTTCGGATTCCTTCCACTTGACATTTGGTTGTGGCCTCCTAACCTTTTCTTTGTTTGCAATGATTGCTACTCAGAAAAGGCCTGATGGAACATACACCTATGGGTGAGCTTCTCTTTTAGTATTACTCTACAGCTGCAGAATACTGAAGGCTTGCTGCAGATAATTTTTGAATGATTTTTTTATGGAATCTAAATTTATTTTGAATTTCAACCTCTGTTATTCTGTAGGTATAAGAGGCTGGAGGTTTTAGCCGCTTTTACGAATGCTGTGAGTTCTTATAACTTGAATCATCTCTTTAATTTCTTGATGATTTCTGGGTGAAATTAATATGTATTTATATTAGTTGAGCAACCAGATTGTTTTTCTTTTGGTCTTAATCATGTTTTATTGTATGGTTTGATTCCCTATTATGCTGTAAAGCTGGACCTAGTTTATGTGGAAAAGCAAGTTATTTCATCCATGGAGAGAGAATCTTGCGGGCTTAATGTAACGAAAAAACACAGAAGTGTGATGCCGGACGAAAAGATTAATAAGATTCGGAATCTTTTATTTATTGCATTAGAACTACAGAAATATTGAATGAGCCTCTCTGTTCTGGCAATTGAAGGTCTTCTGCACGATCTAAATTTATTGTTACCGACTACATAGTTAAAACTTAAGTTGAATGGATTTTTATGCATCATAATTTACTATTTAATCAACTTGAAACGTCCACTAAAACTAACCCTTCTTAAAGGTTTTTTTTCTTTGCTATCCCTTTTAACCGTTCATAAAGACTTATGATTGAACCATCTCTACTGCGAAGATAAGAGGATAGTAAGGACTGGTTAGGATGTCACGTAGAAGCGGCTTGCCAAAATTTAATGTGAATGTACTGAGAGATGGGAAATGGTTGTTAAACTAAATAAAGGAGTACAAACTATCAAGTATTTGACTGGAGGGCAATTAAGTTAACCAAAAACCAATCTCATATTCATTAAAAGGGTAACATATAAAATAAGACTTTGAACCAAAACAAGAAAAAAAATATTTTTCTACTTTGAATCATTAACTTTATAAGGTTAGTGGGCAAAGTGGTGAAAAGAAGATCACAATTGTTGTGCTTGTAAAAAACTTAATTGACACCTTACAAATATTAAGAGATGCCAAAGTCAAGCTAGTAAATCTTACAACCTAAATTTGTTCTGTTGTATTTGCCTTATTGCAGTTGCCTATAACTGATGTGATGAATTTCTTCACTATGGGGTTGTTTGGGATCAATTTGGTTTTTGGTTTTTGAAAAAAAAAAAGAAACAAACATAAATATAATGTTTGTCTATCTGTTTTTTAATTGTCCATAGAACACTTAATGCTTTCAAAATATTAAAAATAGAAAAAATATATTTTTGCCTATTTTTAAAACACCAAAACAACCGTTGTACTAGTCCTCCGCCAGTCGTTGCCCGTCGCCTCCAGTCGCTTCTCGCCGACGCCGATTCCAGCTTGCCTCTGCCAGTTGCAGCAGTCACCCGCCGCTTGCCTGTCCACAGGTAATGTTTTGTGCTGGGTGAGCAAGAAAAATATCATATACGCCAAAGACGACAGAGCTTAATACTGTAGTGCATTTAAACCAATCCGTTTTATATAAGGTGTATGTTTTTTCTTTAAAAAAAATAAAAATTACCCAACAGAGTATCATTTTTATTTTTTATTTTTACAGCAACAACAACAACAACAACAACAAAACCTTAATCCCACTACGTGGGGTCGGCTACATGAATCCTTTTTCTCTATTGCGTCCTATTTAGTGTCATATTTTCATTTAGTTCTAATAAATTAAGATCATTTTTAATACAATAAGCCCAAGTCTTCCTAGGTCTACCTCTGCCTTTCTTAACACAAGTCGAATCTAAAACATCTACTCTTTTAATCGGATCATCTAATGGTCGACGTTTAATATGATCAAACCATCTAAGACGACTTTCCCTAATTTTGTCTGTCATAGGAGCTACACTAACCCTATCACGAATATATTCATTCCGCGTTTTGTCTCTAAGTGTAAAGCCACTCATCCACCTAATCATTCTCATCAATTTATTTTTTATTTTTAAAAACATATAAATCATAACTGGACCAAACACAACTTCTAAAAACAAGAATAAACATAAAAAACAAAAAGTGATTCCAAACAGGCCCTAAGTAAATATACACTTCATAAATGGTAGAATTGATTCTAAAAGAAATCCAACCTGAAGAATAGGTTTTTGATAGTTGTGTATTGTCGAGGGCTCCAAGGAAAATGCCCACTACTTTTTTCCAACATTGTCAACAACCTGTATTAGGCATTAAAAGGTTCTTGGTTTTTTCTATTATTAAGCTTCGTCTTCATCTACAATCAGTTGTGGAGTAATTCAAAGGCAAACGAGGTTGGCAAATGTTTTCTCCCAACCTTGTTCCTTGCTCTTAAGCCTTCTTTCTTTAAGAGAACAACCAAATATCTATGTTGGAATAAATTCCAATCACTTGCAATGTCACAACCTGATTTGATAGTTTAGAATTAGCTAAATCAAAAACTACTGTCGGACGGTACTAACCTTTAATTTACTTTCCACAAATTTTCAGAAACTTTCAATATATAAAAGAGACACTAAAATTCACAAAATACAGTACATAGAAAATTGAAACTTCCAGAAATAGTAATATAGTCTGTAGACATCTTAAATCAACATATAACTATATATCACTACACTGAAGAAATCAGTGAAAGAAGAAACTATAATCACATCATAACATGATAGCTATCAGATATAGTTTCATATAAACTAAATTCTTTGTGTGAAACATGTCAATTTACAATTTTTCTTTTCCCGAGTAAAAATATTAAATTCAACAGTAAGTTTTTACGACTTAGTGAGCAATTATAACTTCAATATACATTAAATTTATATGTAAATGCTATGCATGAATGATAGAAAAATATTCTTAATTATTTATTTAAACCATAAACTTTCATTTTAAATTTAACATCTCAATTTTAATTCAAGTATTTACTATTTTTAACCTATTTAATAAGTCGTATCAGGATTATTGTCATACTCAAATGTATCATCAAAATTACACCCGTATGTATGCTCAAAATTTTGCATATGGAGGTATACCTTTACCATTTTCATTTTCTTTATCGTGCATGGGTGCATCACATTCCCTGTCAGTATCATCGAGGGGTAATCCTGATTGACATAAATCTTTACATTTTATTTCTTATCATTACTTATATTAAGGTCACTAAAGCCACCATTTTTTCTTTTCAATTTTCCCTTCATTCATTTAAATATTTCTTTCATTCATATTATGCCTCAAATTATAAAAACAAATATATGAAACAATTATGCAATTGTTCATTTAATAAAACCTTAATTTTGATACATACAAGAAAATAGTCACTCACCTTATTTTGGTTGCTGTCTCACTGACTTCAAATCTTTAGATCTTTTAAGTTCAAATATTTTTCAGCCTTAATTTTTGTTATAAATTAATTATTTATTAAATATTAATTCTAAATTAAGTAAATTTAACTTTAACTTTAATTAAAACATAAATTATTTTTCAAAGCGTCGCTCCTCGATCTCGAAATTGAATCTCCTTTTCTTCAATTTCTTCTTGGTTTCAAATGCACTTACTATTAATGTTTAATGAATAAACTTAAATATATATAAAACTTATTAATTATATTATAATATGAACCCATTTGCTTACCTCACTAATCCCTCGGTTGTCTTAACCCACGCGCAAGTTTCCCCCTTCCCGCATGCAAGAGGTTCCCTTCTACAATCTTCATCTTTTTTCTAGCACTCTACTTTTCTTCCTCTCGACAGAGCTGCAACCTTCTTTCCTTCACCTCCACACAAATGCTTTGACTCCTCCACTCGAACCCACAAGCAGACTGCCTTATGCTTCTCACGGGGCCTCGTCTTCAATCTTAAGGCGATTTGAACTCCTCCCTCTTCCACCACTCCTGGCCGATTGAGAGTAGTAAGTTTCGCACGATAGGGAAATAAATTTTAAAAAATAAGAAATACCGCACAAACCTTCCTCCTATGACTTCTTCTCCTCTCATCTTCCTTTACCCACATACAAGCCCATGACTAGACAGTGTGTCAGATGCAAAGCTCCTTGATATAGCCACAAAATTGGGCCGGAAACGACCCCTTCTCCCTTCTTCCCTCTTTGATTCTTCTTCTCTCGCTCTCTTTCTACTTCTCGTTCGTTCAATGAGGTGAAGCATGGTAGAAGTGTAATATTCGATTCCTGTGACAGGGCACGTCTTCTCTAACCGACACCTCTTTTATTTATTATTATTATTATTTATTTCCTTAAAAAATTCAGTTATTATAACCTCTCCTCTTTATAAAATTTCGTCTTCGAAATTTGAAAAGTATCATGAAAACAAACATATCTCAAATGAAATCTATGGATAGCATTCTTGCATATCAAAAATTTTCTCTTAAGTAACATCCTTATCTATTTCATGCTCCCATAAAATCTTCACAAACGAAATCTCCCTATTTACATCATAATCCATAATTCTTTGGGACTCGTCAATATAAGTCAAATCAGACTGTATATCATCTGAGGCCGCTATCACTCTACTCAGTTCACCTGCAATATATATTCTAAGTGAAAAAATGTGGAAAAAATATGCACTCCTTGCATATGAGTTGATTAAACCAATATGTAAGCTATCTTTCCAATCCTATCCACAATCTCACGCGGACTTACATATCTAGTGCTCAATTTTCTGTCTTTTCAAATCTTCTTTCACCCATCAAAGGACTAAATTTTATAAAGACAAATCCTCCATTTTCAAACTCATCAGGTCTATGTTTTTAATAACCAAACAAACCTAGAGAACTCTTGACCTCAGTAAAAATAGTAGTCTGGTTCAATCTGCAGCTGTCTTGATCATATTTTTGATCCATAGATATACCATCTCCACTGATAATATACCCAATAAAAGCCAAACTTTTAAGTCAAAATTCACATTTAAAAAATTTGACATATATAGTATTTTCTTTCAAAACTTGCAGCACAACATGCAATGATCTTTATGACCGACTTCATCTCTAAAATATACCTGGATATCGTCAATAAAGATAATCATAGAATTATTAAAAAAACTATCTGAAGACCTGTTCATCTGATCCATAAAAACTGCCGGATCATTAGTAAGTTCAAATGACATCATCACAAATTCATACTGCCCATATCTGACCCTGAAAGCCGTCTTTACTATGTCTTCCACTTATATGACATCTTCACTGATAATATGTTTTAGGAAACAACCAAACATCCGTGTTGGAATAAATTCCAACCACTTGCAATTTTTAAGTAAAAGCGGTAGTTTTGATTAAATGTTTAAAAAAGAAAAGAAAACATTTTGAATTAGAAATTTTGTACACAAAACCTTCTAGATTCAGACAATGGAGCTTAATGGCTTGGATGAACTGATTAGGAGTGTTTATTGGCTTAACAGGTTAGTTGAAGCAACAACGGAAAGGTCTTGGCACCTGTTGCTATGGAAAAATTTCTACAGGATCTATGGACTGCCAAAACACGAAAACCTCTCTTCAATTCAGTAAAATCTGAGATCAAGCTCTTCCCAAAACTTTCCTTTTTCCTTAAAGAAGCTCTGTTTATAAAAAAGTTATGCCAGATAACACCTAGCTCACTTAATTACTAAATTATCCAAAAAAAAAAAAAAAAGAAAGAGGACTTCGAATAATTTTAAAAAAACCTTTTCTATCACTATGTCATTAATGAAATTGACCTAAACAAAAACTTGGGATTTTAAAAGCTATTGTATGTTTGGAAACTTGATAGAATTGAATATGAAACATAAGGGATAGAGAAACAAGTACAATCATACAAAGGCGTGTTTAGTGATTAATTGATTGTATGGGTCTTATTATTGATGATCGAATACTAAATTCCTTTTGTGTTTATACTCCACAACCTTGATTAGAGGAAAAGCTTGAAGAAATAATTTTGAAAAAGCCATGTTAATGTTCTTCAACATATATATCTGAGTATGATAACATGTTAAATGACAGGGCTTGAAGTGTTTCATTACATGTTTGGGATAGGGTATAGATTTAGCAATACTAAGGATCTGTATCTAGGATCTAGAACATTTATTGTTTTGGAAGTAGATCTTACACTGTAATAAAACTCTTTTCTTGGAAGAAGAAAAGAATTGCTACTTGTTATTATTGTAATGTAAGCTTAAGTGAAGAGAAATTAATTCATAGAGAGATAGGTCCTTATTTGAGAATAGTTATCATTTTTCAAAGGTTGGCTGTATAGCACGAACATTGGATCCTAAAAATTGAATCAAAATAAATTTTTGATCTATTAGTTGTTTTAAGAAGCATGTTACGAATAATTTTGCTATTTTCATCTATGTTAATGATGTAATGGCTTATGGGAGATAGCGGCATCCTGGAAGGCTCGCGCCTTCAATCCAGCTAAGTTTGCATCATATACATACATATTCTCCTCTCATTTTTAAACTTTTCGATCTTCTTGACTCCAATGAAATCAGAGATTCCAAAGGTATGTTTTTTATAAAATTGAGTCGTGAAATAATTACTGAAAGAAAGATTGATTTCAATCGTTTAACTTCTTTGAAAGCTTCAATAGCCAATATAAAAACGTAAAAACCATTAAAAAGTTGAAACCATAACTTCTAATAATTCTCGTAGTAATATTATTACTAAGAATGGTAAAATAAATGTAATTCTTATTGTAGCTGAAAGCTAGGTGGAAGAAAAGCTAGGAATTTTTATAAGTTAGATGTATTGTCATTAGAGATTATATTGAATTTTATGCTACGAAAAAGACCTTAGCTAAAGATGGGAATGCTATTTTGAAATGCTCTTACTTAGATCCTTAGATGGATGGGTAATAGTACATAAGGTGACATCTAAAATGAGTTTAGATGGGCTTAAGCAAAAAAAGCTTTAATCATATATTGAAACAAAATCAAACTTATTTCTAGTAGAGCTGACTTGAAATGAAATTATTTGATTACGAGCCATCTTGAAAGTGATGTTATATTTTTATGTAAGTACTCCTTGGAGAATCAAAATAAAAAGTTTCTATAAATAAAAATAGTTGGTGGTGGAATAATAATGTGCAAGAAAAGATAAAATATAAGAAGATATGTTATAAAAATTAGTTTAAATGTAAAAGCTTAGAGAACTGAGAAAAATATTAAACGACCTGTAGGGAGTCTAAGAAAACAATCTACGACGCTAAAATTTTTGCTTTTAGTGATCTTTATAATAAATTAGATACTAAGAAGAGTGAAAAATATATCTATAAACTAGTCAAACAATGAGAAAAGTAAAGTAAATATTTAACTCAAGTAAAGTGTATTAAAGATCAAAATTTAAAAATGATTTTCTTAGAAAAAAATATTCAAAATAGGTGAGCAAGTTATTTTGATAAACTTTTAAATGAAGTTTCGTAAAATAAGATTTACTTTAGTGATTTTAATATCGTTAATAATGATGAAATATTTTATTTTTACCATCGAATTAGTAAAAAAAGAAGTTAGAGGAGGCTTTAAAGAAAACCATGAGTGAAAAGTTTGTAGGATCTGATGATATCCCAATTAAAGTGTGAAAATATTTAGGAGATTTGGGAGTGGAGGGTTGCGTTAGGCAGTCGACAGTCAGCGTAAAACTCGTAAAAAAAATCATGATATGAATCCTTTTGATTATTGTGTAAGTGCTAGGGTGTCCCCTGGAAATGACGCGCTGTATAGCCTGAATGCAGTGAAAAGTTTGCAAGGGCTGCTACACTGACGTCTGGTTGTAATGTCAAATAAGCAAGGATTCCCACATTATGGACGGACGCGAGTAAAGAAGTTAGTCTATAAAACTAATGAAATTAATATTAGGATAAGATCTTGAAATATAGGTACTCTTAATGGTAAATTAATGAAATTAGTTGATATTATGTTTCTCAGAAAGATTAATATCTTTTGTATGTAAGAAACTAAATGAGTTGGAGAAAAGAATAAGGAGATCGATAACTTAGATTTTAAACTTTGTAACTCTGGTAAGAGTAGCACTAGAAATGGTGTTGGTGTAATTATAGATAAGAGTTTGAAATATAATGTTGTAAAAACTAATAGAGTTTTATATAGGGTCTAAAGATAAATTCTGGAATGACTTAGAAGATTTAATTCAAATGATATCTCTTGAAAAAATAAATTTTATTGGAAGAGATTTAAATGGACATGTCGGTAGAGTAGTAGAAGAATTCAAAAATATTCATGGTGGCTACGGTTTTGGAGTGACTAATGAAGAAGGTAGAGATATTTTAGATTTTACTTTAGCGTATGATTTTGTTATTACTAATACTTTCAAGAAAATAGATGAGTATCTTATTACTTATAAAAATATATCTAATAAAACACAAATTGATTATTTTATTATGAGAAGAAGAGATCGTCGAGATTGTAATATTGTAAGGTCATTTCAAGTGAGGATTTAAGTACCCAACATCGTTTATTAGTTCTTAATTTTGAGATGAAGAGTTGTAAAATAAAGAATACTAGGACTCATCATCATAGAATTAGATGAGGGAACCTAAAAGACAAATAAAATTATTTTTATGTGTAAAATTCAAAATTTAAAATTTTGGAAATTTTAAACTTTGGGATGTTCATGATGAAGCAAATGCTACATGAGATTAAGTAACAAATATTATTAAATAAATAGCAAAAGATGTACTTTGAGAATCAAAAGAACTAGTTTCTATAAATAAAAATAATTAGTGGTGGAATAATAATGTGCAATAAAAGATAAAATATAAGAACTTCTGTTACAAAAATTAGTTTAAATGTAAAAGCTTCGAAAATTGAGAAAAATATCAAACGGTTTGTATGGAGTCTAAAAGAATAACATGTGACACTAAAAATCAAGCTTTTAATGTTCTTTATAATAAATTTGATACTAAGGATGGTGAAAAATATATGTATAAACTAGCCAAACAAAGAGAAAAAAAGTAAAGATTTAACTCAAGTAAAGTGTATTAAAATTAAAAAGTACTTTTTTTAGAAGAAGATATTCAACATAGGTGGGTTAGTTATTTTGATAAACTTTTTAATGAAGTTTTTGAAATACGATCGACTTTAGTGACCTTAATATCTTTAATAATAATGAAATGTTTGATTTTTACCGTCGTATTAGTATAAAAGAAGTTGAGGAGGCTTTAAAGAAAACCAATGGTGGAAAGTCTGTTCGACCTGATAATATCCCAATTGAATTATGAAAATATTTAGGAAATTCGGGAGTTTCTTGGCTGACTAATCTCTCTTTAATATTATTTTAAAAACTAAAAAGATGCCCGAGGAGTGGAGGAAGAGTATTTTGGTCCCCATTTTTAAGAATAAAGGAAATACACAAGAGTGTGCAAATTACAAAAGAATTAAGTTGATGTGTCATACTTTAAATTTATGGGAGAGGGTAATTGAACAAAGATTTCTCATAATCAATTTGGATTTACGCCGGGTAGGTCTACTATGGAAGCTATACATTTATTGAGAGGT
>NEWO01000002.1:7242738-7258765 GCA_003013225.1 Phalaenopsis aphrodite | reverse complement strand
TTCTTGAGAAGAAAGATGTTGATATGACATATTCAAGTCATTAAAGATATGTATACTAGAGCTGTTACTTGTGTTCGAACTGAAGGAGGATTGAACAAATACTTTCCTATTTCTATTGGATTACATTAGGGATTGGTTTTAAACTCAGATCTTTTGTTTTAGTTGTGGATGGTCTTACTTGACATTTACAGGAGGATGTACCTAGGTGTATGCTTTTTGCTGATGATATTCTTCTCGTGGATAAGATGAGAGAAAAAGCTCAGGAAAAACTTGAATTATGGGAGTCTACATTGGAGTCTAAAGGCCCTCATTTGAGTTGAACTAAAACCGAATACCGGGAATGTAATTTTAGTAGTAGTAGCTTTAGTGATAGAAGTGTAGGTTTGGGTGATCAAATTATTAAAAGGTGTGAACGATTTAGATATCTCGGGTCTATTATTCAAAGCGATGGTGATATAGATGGGGATGTTGATAGTAGAATTCAAGTTGGTTGGTTGAAGTGGAGGAATGCTTCAGGCTTTTTTGTGTGATAGAAAAGTACTGCTTAGACTGAAAGGAAAATTTTATAAGACGGTGGTGAGACCGACAATGCTCCATGACAATGAATGTTTGTCTTTAAAAGAGAAGCATAATGCTAAGTTAAGTGTTTGCCGAGATGAGAATGATTAGATGGATGAGTGACTTTATACTTAGAGACAAAATGCAAAATGAATATATCGGTGATAGGGTTGGTGTAGCTCCTGTGACAAACAAAATTAGAGAAAGTCGTCTTAGATGGTTTGGTCACATTAAGCGTCGACCTTCCGATGATCCGATTAATAGAGTAAATGTTTTAGATTTGACTTATGTTAAGAAAGTCAGAGGTAGACCTAGGAAGACTTGGGCTTATTGCATAAAAAATGTTAGAACTAAATGAAAATATGACTCTAAAAATATAAGCCAAGTCTGACACATCAACTTAATTCCATTTTTAAGAATAAAGTGGATGCACAAGAGTGTGCCAATTATACAAGAATTAAGTTGATGTGTCATACTTTAAAATTATGAGAGAGGGTAATTGAACATAGGTTAAGAGGTATTACAAAGATTTCTTATAATCAATTTGGATTTATGCTGGGCAAGTCTACTATGGAAGCTATACATTTATTGAGATGTTTGATGAGAAGTTCAGAGATAATAAGGAGGATTTACATATGATTTTTATTGATTTAGGAAAAGCTTATGATAAGGTTCCAAGAGATATGCTTTGGGGAGTTTTGGAGAAGAAAGGTATTGATATTACTTGTATTAAAGTCATTAAAGTTATGTATACAAGAACTGTTACTTGTGTTCGAACAAAAAGAAGATTGACCAGATGTTTTCCTATTTTATTTGGTTTACATTAGTGGTTTGCTTAAGCCTATATTTTTTTTGCTTTAGTTATGGATGGTTTTACTGGACACTTACAGGAGTATGTACCTTACTATGTGGTTTTGCCGGATGATATCCTTCTCGTGGATAAGACGAGAGAAAAAACTCAGGAAAAACTTAAATTATGGAGGTCTACCTTGGAGTCTAAAGGCCTTCGTTTGAGTAGAACCAAAACTAAATATATGGAATGTAATTTTAGTACTAGTAGCTCTAGTGACAAAAATGTAAGTATGGGTGATCAAATTATTAAAGGGTGGGAACACTTTAGATATCTTGAGTCTATTGTTCAAATTGATTGTGATATTGATGGGAATGTTATTAGTAGAATTCAAGTTGGTTGGTTGCAGTGGAGGAATGCTTCGGGCCTATTGTGTGATAGAAAAGTACCGCTTAGACCGAAAGGAAAATTTTATAAGATGTTGGTGAGACATGCAATGCTCTATGGTATTGAATGTTGAGGCCTTTAAAAGAGAAGCATAAAACTAAGTTAAAATTTGTTGAGATGAGAATAATTAGGTGGATGAGTGGCTTTACACTTAGAGACAAAAAGGGAAATGAATATATCCGTGATAGAGTTGTTGTAGCTCCAGTGATGGACAATATTAGAGAGAGTCATCTTTAGATAGTTTGATCACATTAAACGTCGATCATCTGATGATCCGATTAGAAGAGTAGATTTTTTAGATTCAACTTATGTTAAGAAAGACAGAGGTAGACCTAGGACTTAGGCATATTGTATAAAAAATGATCTTAATTAATTAGAATTAAATGAAAATATGACACTAAATAGGACGCAATGGAGAAAAATGATTCATGTAGCTGAACCTACTTAGTGGGATAAAGGTTTTTTTGTTGTTGTACTCCTTTGAGTTTTTTTTGGAGCTGACTCAATACATTTGAGTAAGTTAGGGAAAACTTAATTTGATTTTAAAGTCCTTAGTGGAGCTCAAATCAAATTGGAATTGAGTTGAGCTGATTTTAAATCGAGTCAAGTTTCAAGTGAGTTTCAAGTTTTGAGTTTTTAAAACTATATTGTTAGTTATTCTAAACAATAGAAGTTGAGTGGGTATGCTTATTATGGTAAAAATGGGGTTATGAATAACTTTTGGAAGTACTTAAAAGTTATGATAAATAGTAAAATAACATGATTGTGATTTTTCAATCAAATATCAACTTAGCTTTAAATGTTTGAAAAAGGTATTTCGGCACTGATATTTTAGAGTTAAAAAGATGTGCTCAAAATTGTTATAGGGTTTGTTAAAAGTCGATGAATATCTACTTTTGCATTAAAGTTTTTTTTTTCTGTTGAAACTAATTGTGGAAATGCTTGTGAAATTTTTTATAAACTTGGCTAGCACTATTTATTGGAGTAATAGTTCTATTAAATAGACTAGGTTTGAACTAAACAAAAAGTTTAAAAAAGTTTGGAGGAGAACTTATAAGACAAGACCTTGGGACTTGTCGGACAAATTGTGAATACATAGTTTCCAAATATAAGATGAGTCAATAATGATAAATGATCAAGGGATGCTTGTTTTTTGGTTTTGAATGTATTGGACCGATTTTGTATAAAAGTGGGCATTATATACACACATGGTGTAATGCTGTTACCCCAAAACAAGCCCAATTTCTTGATTCTTTTGTATGTGTTATGTGGCTGCATACACGGTTCATTTGAAAATTGAATAATTATTGCATACATAATGATGTGTTGCGTAGGAATTAAAAATTCTATTTTAAGTTTGGATTTGTTTGAATGAAGGAGCTTTCATTTGTATGTGTCTGTGGATTGAAGAGCTTTTAATGTTTATCTGTAAGTGTTGTTGTGAAGAAATAAATAAAACCATAGAAAGATTGGTTATATTGTATGCATCTCGATGTTGGCGCACAAACAGGGCTTGAGGGTGATCGTTTAAAAAGGAGAATAGGAGAGGGAATAATATGTTGGGAGAAGTCTCACTGCTTTTCTGCAGGAATTGTCATCTCTTAATTGGCAATTATGATGGTCGTTATTTTAATCCATGCACACTCCGCCAAAAGAGGAAAATCCTATCTTTTAATAATCAATTTGATAAGTTCAAACTAAACAATAATTATCATAAATTGAATTAAATTCAAATACAATTTTATTTAGATAAGTTTAAACTATTCAAAGTCATCCTTATCTTGCTATAGTTTGAAATTTGATTCAATGGTTTAGCTTCTAGAGCTTTGATTTCCGTGTTGGATTGATGATTTGATCGTGATAGCGGACTTCTGTTGACATCCTCTCCGATGTCAATTGTCTTATATGAGAAACACCGGTGTTAGCAATTTTAATGAAGAAAACAAACTGTCAAAACTTCAACAAACTTAATCTTTTTTTAATCTATAGGATCTACTGCCCAAATTGTGATTTATAGGAGATTTGGGTTATCACCTTGCCACCAATATACTTAATCCTCAAAATAAAAATGTATGATGGATGTGACATAAAATATCTCAAAACCTGAAGGACATACATTATCAAAATCGATCCAAAAATCTTAACTTTTTTCCATTGTTAAATTTGTATTGTTTGCTGTTGTTATTTCCAATTTTTGAATTGTGGATTTTACTTCTCATGGATTCATGGGGTTATATGGGTTATAAGCGGTGTGGGTTATCATATTGTATCCTCAGTTCAGATTGCTTCAAAGTTTCCCAACCTTTAAAGGGACTTTGGAGAGCTTGGCTTCATTTGATCTTGGTGCTGGTTCCTAATCTTAAGCTACTAAGTGAAATAGAAATGCAAACCGGCTGGTTCATGTTGACCTTTTCATTTTGTGGTTTTAGATGATAACTGTTACCTTTAAACATCATAAAACCATTTCTCATAATTAATTTTATTATCTTTATATTTTATAATTTTAATTTAGGATTATCTTTAAAGAATTCCCAACCTACTGTACAGGCAAAATGTATTGCCTGTCATATAGTTTATTTCCTTGTTCTTCTTTTGCGGTATTTCAGGTGTCCCATTTTGTTGAGCTGGGTAATATGACATCTATGCCGAAGGTGCCATCTATTTCTAAATTTCTTCTGAAGGTTATGGATGCAACCATGTCATCCATTTTTGTGCTTTCTCTCAAGGCTTATTCATGAACCGCACACCAATATTTAATTAAGGAAGATTTACATACATTCCACTCAATTTCTATTTATTTACATATCTGACAACTATACTTCGATTTTTACATACATGCCACCTGACCTTTACATGAAAAGGTGTATTTCACTTTTTGAAAGCTAATATAGTTCTATTTTCGATGTGGTAGAAAAGATTTGGGTGTTATAAATGTAAAATGTAAAGTTTAGGTGTTAGATATGTAAATACATAGAAATTAGGTGCTATGGTATAAATGCCCCTTAATTTAAACGCTTATCCTTTTGGGATATACTAAGAGAATGAAGAAATCATAATGCTGCCTTTGCCACCATTTTTATTGCCCACTTCTAGCTTGATAAATTTATTTAAACCAATGAATCACAATGACACCTTTTGGAATATACTGTGAACGCAGCTTATTTCAGAAATCATAAATGTATTGTTGTTCATTTTCTGCTCTTCTAGCTAAAGAGTGATTCCATTTAGTTTATTGCTACACATTATGGTACTTATTCATAACTTTATTTTGCTAGGATAGGGTTTAGTCTATTCCATGATGTACTGTTTTTTCTCCACCTTCTTGTTTTTTAAATTTACTAGTTGCAATCGGAATATATTTGTTTATAATATCACATGTATATTTTTTAAGAAAAGTACATTATTTTTAAGTACAGAGATACAGCTTTATGAACCATGTTACATTCATTTATCTGTTTTCTTCGATATTTTAGTTTTTTCATGAGGATCATGTGATACTGTTTCAATTGTATAGACAGCTGTTTCTTCTGTTCATGTCCTTCTCCTTGGCTGTGGAAGCATTGCATGCATTTATTCAGGATGAATCCGAGCACAAGTATGTTCGCGCTCTTTTTTCTTTTGAAATTGTTGCAATATTTCTATTAACGTTAATCATGTCTACTGGCAATGTTGACTGGATTGCGTATCGAACACCAGTAAAAAGTTTGTCAACTTGCTCACAAACATAGCAATATTGAGTTGAATATGAAATGCAAGATGTTTTTGATTGACCATGCCACCATGTGATCATTTTTGGAACATCTACATACCACTCAATTCCTATGTATTTACATTTCTAATGCCTAATTTTCGATTTTTTACGTACATACCAATTTATCCATGCATGAAAAGGTGTATTTTACCTTTCAAAAATTAAACTGTGGTATTTTTTTACGTGATATGAAAGATTTGGGTGGTATAAATGTAGAAAAACAAAATTTAGTTGTTAGATTTGTAAATACATTGGAATTGGGTGGTATGCATGCAAATGCCCAATCTTTTTTGTATGCAGTATATTCTGGTGCTGTTGTAGGCTTTAGTGATTTCATTATGCTATTCCTGAATTCCTGAAGTTGCATGAGGGACAGGGAGAGCCGTTATTCTTTAGCTAAAAGTTGCGTCCCATTTTAATTTCATTGATTTTGTATCTGTTGGTAAGCTGAATTCTCTGCTTTTCAAGTCATTGTTCCTTTAGCACTATTTATAATTGATTAAACTAATCTTATGCGTAAAATATGTTATTCAGGTCAAATTGTGAGGTTGGATATTTTGGTATAAGCATTAAATGGTTGCGCTTTAAATGTGGATATTGCCTTAATGTAGATTTTGTGGTTGATTACCATATAGTGTTATTTCCTTGTATCTTGATTAAGCTTCGAATTCATGTTTTGCACATTGGCCGTTAACTTTTCTTTATTAAAGGAAAGCGCTACCTTCGTTGTCAGGGGTGTTGCATTTGATACTTGTAGTAAAATTACTTTTATTTGGTTTTCAATCACGTCTTTAATGTCCGAGCCATTCCTTAAATAATCACAGGAGTTTATATTTATTTTGAGGTGTCACGTTAGGTGTAGTTAACATTTCCCTGATGTTTATTGCAAAAATTCTTTGCTCTTGAAACAAATCTTATGACAGTATAACCTGTTTTCATGTACATCGTCTTAGTGAATGTGAAATAAATAATGCTCATGCCAATCTAGTATATTGATATGCAATAAGCTTTGATCATATTGTTTATAAATTATTTGTTAAAATAACTGCTCCTGACACAATATGCCAAAATTCTAAACTTAACTTTGAATTGGGGGAACATGATATTTTAATCAGTACGAAATCTTCAATAATTATAATATGTCTTAAAAGATGCATTTATAACCAAAAAAGAGATAAACATCACAAATTTTTAGAATACATCAAAATCTGATCAAATATGTCATTTTTCAATAAATCCTACATGAAATACTACAAGTTTCCAAAATTTTCCGGGTAAACTGCTCTCTGTTCTTTTTTTTTTTAAACTTTTGCATGTGCTACAATACCACTTGAAGGAATTATACCATTCTAGGGCTCCTAGAAAGTGTTTAGGAAAAGGATTTTTTTGGGGGTGGGGGGTGGGGCGCGGGGCTTGGAAGGGATATGGGTGTTCGGCGGCTGAAATCTGTTGTGGACAGCAAGTTGGCCCAAGTTTGATGGCTGTACGGCTGAAAACGAGCAAATGGAGAATTGTCTAGGTACGGACCGTGAGGGGGATCCATCACGTGTTTCTGAGCATGATACAGGTACACTACTTGCAAAAGGAAGATGATAAAACACTCCGGAGAAGTATAAATCTGATATTATAATTTCCAAACATATTCACAATCATCAAAAGTCCCTCAATCAGAAAATAACAACATATAAATATTCTCTCACGTAAAAACCCTACTTAAAAATAAGAAAAATAGGAAATAAATAAATAGAAAATAAATGAATAGGAAATGAATTAAAATTGAAAGAAATATGTTGAAAACAGGAAAATTCGGTTGATTATCTCTGCAACACCGTATCTTGAATCACATAAACAATTGATTTTCGTGGATATCACAAAAGTCACGCAAGCAGGATCATGGGATGGTCTTTTCATCTTTTTGTGGGACACTCCCGCGTCATTCTGCCAAAATAGGGGAGGCTTCTTCTTCTATAGAAAAACATGGATCCTACAGTCAGATATTCTTTCCAAGAAAACACTTGCAGAGCTCTTCCAAGTAGCAATTCATCACTATTATCTGGCAACTGCTTGGGAATGTGTTGTTGAGCTAAACTGGAACTTTGTACTCAGCTTACCCCATAGAATATTCTCAAAATAGCACAAAAATTTCTTATCTATATCGGAGGTGATGGCATGTTGGATCTCTTTCAATAATGGCAACTTAGAAGATAAATTGTAGGTCATAAATTCTTAAATTCCCTTATTTGTGGTTATCTTTTTTCCGATTTTGGCTCCTCAAACTCATAACTTTCTTCGACAGCCAATATCAGTCCTGCCGATGGGCACCCACATCCTCAATCTCTCTATGAACACCTATTATATTAGACCAACTACCTTTTAGGACAACCAATGATAATCACGTTAGAGTCTATCTCTTGGGCTCAGCTTTGAATTATTAGCATCTCTCCCTAGTTGGTTGGATATTGATACTCCTCTCCATAATTCTCATCTAGGTCTTCACTCTCTGCATCCTCTATCACTTTTATTTGCACAATCAGGCGCAACGTGCCCAAATCCATCACACTTAAAACACTTCCTAGCTAGGACGGATTTAATAGTATCGGCGGTCTCCACCTTTTCTTCAATCTGTGCGAATTCTCTTTTATGTTATTGGCTTTGGTGCTCCACTAGGTGAACATTTCCTCCCTGATCTTATGGCTCTGTCTGAAATGTGCGGTAGTCACTTGGTGATTTTGTTGTTTTTGTACTTTCAAAGCTAGGGTCTGGACATCGAGTAGGAACCAATATGGCTGCAATTGCATCAAATTCCTGTTAGATGACCTCATCCCTCCAAGATTCTTGTCACCTTGCGCTCTTTGGGTTCCACCAACTCACATTTTGGCATGAGTTTTTCAAATCATGTTGTGTACTCCAAAAAAAAAAAATCTTTCTGGCACAAGTTCTGGAGTTTTAAAAATATATCATGTCAATATTATGGGGAAGGTATTTGTGCTACATATCCTTCTTAATCTTAGACTAAGTAGTAATTTTACTTTTCCTTTCCCTCTGTCAAAGATATTTCAAGTTTCTTCACCACAAAGAAGCATTCATCCCTAACTTAATAGCAAATAATTTGACTCTTATGTCAGGTGAAATGTTAATATACTCAATGATTCATTCCACTATCTGAAGAGTTTTGATGAATTTGGCTGGATCTATGCACTTGTCAAAATCTGATAAGTCGTTTTTACTCCAAAATCTTGACTTCTTTGATATTCAATTGCAAATTAACACGGCATCAACAGTTCGTCACTTGAAACTTTTTGGTGCAAGGTGTTCACTTCCTACACTTGATCTGTTCAGTCACTGTTGTGGTTATGACTATGATGGAAGGAGGGAGTTTTACCCTTGATATATGTGAGGGAAACAACCCAAGGAGAGGAAGTTGGGTTGGAGATGCTAGGGTTAGGAAGTTATAGATGTTGCTCGTCGAGGGGGAAGAGCCACATAGATGGGTGTATCGGGTGGGGCGATACTTTGTAAAGATTGGGCTGGATAGGGAGGAGAAACTCATGGAGGCAAGATTATGTTTGGAGGGGAAAGCCCTAGCCTGGTTTCAGTGGAAGGAGGCTAGATACCAGATTTGTTCGTGGGGGGAATTTAAGGATTGTTTGTTGAAATGTTTTTGAGCCATTCTAGAAGGAGAACTACACGAGCAATTCTATATCTTGGCTCATGAGGAGACTGTTATAGAATATATGGAGAGATCCGAGCTATTGTCGGGACGGTTAAGGGAGATTTCTGAAGCAGGATTAAAGGGAAACTTTATGAATGACATAAAACCCGGCATACAAACAACACTCAGACTATGGAGATCATGAGGAATGACGGAGACGATGGAGTTCGCTCAGATATTGGATGACAAGAACCAGATGAAGAAGACCAACAAAAGCAACACCGGGGAGGATTTCATAAGAGTATCTCGACGACCATAACACAAAGGTCCCAAACGGTGTCATTTCAGAAGGAGACGCTGAAGGAGAGGAATACAGGGGACCCTTACGAGGGAAACTTTAAGCACCTCACAGAGGCAGATGTGCAGGACAAAAGATCAAAGGGATTATATTTTCAATGTGATGAGAAGTATGCCCCAGACAATTGGTGCAAGGATCGCACGCTCCAAGGCATTTTAGTTTGTGAAGGGGAAGATGCAAATAGTGAGGAGTCAGAGGAAGAAGCGGTGGAGGAGAAGGAACACCTTCATTTTTTCTTCCTTTGAAAACAATGTGGTTTTTTTTTTTGGAAGGGAGTATTGTTACACCAGCCTAGCCTAAGGGCAATTTTATCTTTTATTAGCATAAAGACAATTAGTTTTTTATTATTATTAGGGTTTGGTTTGAATATTCCTAATAGGATTAGGGTTGGGTATGCATGAGATTGTTTGTTTTGAGCTTTAGGTTTAGTTTTGAGAGAGACTTCCTACCTCTAGAATTGTAGGAATTGGGAGAAGTCGCTTACCTCTCGAATTATAGATGTTTATCCTTATATTTGTGTTGTTATGGATTATTAAAGAAAAATATTTGTTTTGCCCTAATTTCTATGGAGAATCATGCCGATTTCAAATCTTATCAGCCAATAAATCTTTACAAATAAATGTGAAATCCCTAGGTAAATGAAACCTAGGATATTCACCGACAGTACTAGATAAAATCCCTTCATACAAGATGACACTTGGAACATGTGGAAATATGTCGGTAAGATGCTGACTATGAATTTGGGAGAAGGAAAAAAGAGAAGAATCTCTGGTTTTAGTGTTAGGTTCATGGATAGTCAAATTAGATACATCGAAGTCAAGAACACTGTTAGAACTTTTTGAAATTTCCATTTAAAATGGTCTTATTGGCTGTATAAAGTTGCTATCTTATCAGCTTGTACGTGTGGCTTTATGTAGGGCCAATTGTTTCCAAATTATTCTTCTTACACTGCATACACAGTTCACTTTGCAAATAAATCTTATTCTTTTTGCAAATGTAACTATAATTTGCTAGTTTACAATATTTAGTTAAGGTTTCATGTTCTTTCCTTGAATGCCTCAATTCCTGTGCCAACTTTGCTTGTTTCTCTGGCCATAACCTTCTTTCTCATACGCAGAACCTTAGACGAAGAAATAGCACTCTGTTAAAGTTATCATGGAAATTGGCACATGCAGACATGATCTGAATTGGATAAATGTGTCCTTTATTATGATTATTATTATTATTTTGTAACAGAAACATAAAAAACTGTTAAATTTACTAACATTTGATTCTCTTTTTGGCTTCCCCAGGTTTAAATCTGCTTGGATTAAATTGCTAAACCTTTTGCACTGTTTGGAATTCGTATTACCTTCTTAAAATGTTTATAAAACTTCTTTTCCACGTTTGGTGTTGCTCTAGATGTTGCTGATTATATATTCCTTCGCTCTTTGAAGTGTTTTTTTGCTAATTAATATTTTCTACTATTTAGGCATTATCTGATTGTTTCTGCTGTTACCAATCTTTTGGTGAATTTACTTGGCGTTTGGTTCTTTCGGAGCTATGCACGTGTTAATATTGGTAAAATGCTCTGTTTCAGATCTAGGAGCACATCTTTAAAGTTTCTGGTTATTTTATAATTGAGAAAAGTGCCAAAATGGTCCCTGACTTTTTGTACGTTTGTATTTTAGTCCCAAAGTCTGTAAAAGTGTCAATTTATCCCAGACAATTTTAATGAGAGCTAAAATAGTCCTCCCTATGCACTGTTTCAGTCCATATTAAAAGAATCTAGGGATTAATTTTGTATTTTTATAGATTTTGGGACTATTTTGGCACTTAACTCTTATAATTTTATTAATTGCTCTGATTTTTTTTTTCTGTATTTATAATTAACTACATTTTCTTCCTGTCAGGTATGATTAAAAAATGTATCATATTTTGGCTTTAGATCACTGGATAGCACATTCACTACTTTTGATACCTTTTCTTAACATGAAGAATCTCCAATGATGGCTTTATTATCCCTCTCCCTGATTTTCTGTGCAGCTTATAGGAAGGCTGAAGATATGAATTGCCACTCTATCTGTCTGCATGTTCTAGCTGATTCTATCAGGAGGTATAATTTTCTAGTAATTGGCCGATTCATCAGCATTACAACATCAGCTAAATTTTCATTTTTGGGCACTTACATGCATACTGCACAATTTTATTTAATTACATATCTAACACCTAAACTTTCATGTTTACATACATCAAAATTACCACTATCACTAACTTTTTAAAAGTAAAGTACATATTTTTAAGCATAGGTTATTGACACCAAAGTGTTATAAATGTAAATATCAAACTTTTGTTGTTAGATATGTAAATACTAAGGATTTTTGTCGTGCATGTAAATTTTGCTTTCATTTTTTTCCTTGCTTTGCCTTCTCTTCAAATTTCTCCATAAGGCAAAGCTCTTTTCTAAAGCCTTTGTCTGTGAATTGTATCTCAGCGCCGGTTTGATTCTTGCGTCATGGTTACTTAGTTTAGGGTGAGTATTTCATTTATTCATAACCATTGTTAACGCCTTATGAAATTTATTTACTCCAAGAATACTGATAAGTTTTTTTTTTTTTTTTCCTCTTTTTGTCAGTATTGAGAATGCAGAAGTGCTGTGCTTAGGATTGGTCTCAGCTGCAGTATTTGTGGTCATCCTTCCACTTTTTAGAGCTACAGGTGGTGTCTTGCTCCAACAGGTTCCTGCTACTTTGCCTTCTTCCGCCTTCAGCAAATGCTTGAGACAGGTGTGGTTCCTGAGCTGCTGTTTAGGGTTCGCGTGGGATTATCTTTTTTTGTTTTTTTTTTACCTTTTACCTTTTATTCTATTTTTTTTGTTTTTTTATTTTAAAAATATGTTTATTTAATATATTTTTTTGCATGTTTTTTATTTTTTTGATTTTCAAAACATAAACAAAACAAAATAAAAATAAAAAATCATAAGTGATCCCCGGTAACCACTTAGTGGTGGTTGTTTTTTTAGAAATACTCAGAACATTAAAATGATATTTTGAGTGTTTTTTAAAACTTTTTAATTCATTTTAAAATATAAAACACTTAAAAAAACGCACCAAACGAACATGTTCTTAAAAACAAAAACAAAATACAAAAAATAATCCCAAACCAACCCTGAGGGCTCGTTTGGAATCACTTGTGATTTTTGTTTTTATTTTGTGTTGTTTATGTTTTCATTTAAGACAAAACATATTTGGAATGATATAATATGTTCAGTTATTTTTAAAAAATACTCAACAATTTTTAAATATTTTCAGTATATTTAAAGACAAACTAATTTATTTCTGAAAATAAAAGATAAAAAACACGCAAAAAATGCACTAAAAAATATGCTCTTAAAACAAATATAAAAATAAAAACAAAAGAGATCCCAAACACGCCTATAGTTTTTTAAATTTTAGAATATCTTTTGTACTTAATTTTCCATTTGCTATATGCTCCGACTTGTCCATTTTTTCTAAATGCTACCTTCCTTTTGTAGTTAAATGCTCTTGAAGATGTTTCAGAAGTCACTCAGTCCAGGTTTTGGGAATTGGTTCCTGGTCATGCAATTGGTTCCCTCTCTATTCTGGTATGTGTTCTCTGAACTTAGCTATTGCTGCTTTAGCTGATTTAGGCTAAAATGGTTGTGGAAATTAACAATGAAACACAATACTTTTGAATGATTTATCTTGATGCTATATTTCTTGAGTATTTAGGTACCTCATTGATGCCATGATGGACATGCCACATGCCTTGTGGCACATTTAATTTAAGTTGAATTTACATACATACCACCCAATTCCTTTGTATTTACATATCTTACACCTAAACTTTAATTTTTTACATTTAGACGACCCAAATCTTTAGTATAACATAAAAAATACCAATATTTTATCTTTTAAAAACTGAAATACACCTTTTAATGCATAAGTAATATGAGCACATGTAAAAATTGAAGTTTTGGTGTTGGATATGTAAATACATAAGCAGTGAGTGGTATGTATGTAAATCTTCATTTTTAAAATTAACAGGTTTGATGGTATTTCCTCTTAAAATCAAATCTTGGGTTTTATAGCGGGCTTAATTGAATTTGATTACTGCTTGCTCTGTTCAAGGAAATCCAATAAGAAAAAATTCAGCCGGAACTTGCAGGTTTCAGTTTTCTTGATTCTGAGACAAAATAGAATTGAGTTCAAACTCGAGCTCATACTCAATAAATTAGTCAAGCTCAAATTAGATATGTCTCGAGCTCGACTCAACTTCTTTAAACGCTTCACCACTTATCTCAAAACTTCACAAAGACGAGATCATCATAATAGACTTAAATATCCTAAAAAAAACTTTTATTTGCATCTTTTTTGATATATAAATTACTGCTTCAAAGTGAGTTGAAAAATAGGTATATGTATAAATACTTCTTTCTCAGGTGAAAGATGGAGAAAATGATGATTCAGTTCTTCATTATGTGCATGAATTGTATCATGATTTGGGGATACAAGACTTAACAGTGCAGACTGATCCAGTTAGTTCTACCAGCAAGGACTAATATGTAAATTACATAACTTGTGATCTGCACCTTTTTTTATCATTCAAGTCCCCATAGTTTGAAGCAATTATAAATATTTATATCATCACTATATGCTAATTCCAAAAGCATAAAACTGCATCATTCTTCTTATTTCTTTTGTTTTCTAAGTACACACTGCAGAGACTGTCCATAGCCTGTACAATTTTTATTTAAATGTTGTTTAAAATTCAAGCTTTTATTTTTAAATTGTTGAGCACAGAACATGTTGTCTTCTTATTAAAGGAGTTGTTAACTCAAAACTAGAGTAAATTGATTCATATTATTTTATCATCTATAAAAGATAACTGCATTTTACATACATATTACCCAATTCCTATGTATTAACATATCCAACACATAAATTTTATTTTCTTACATTTATACCACCACAAACATAAAAAATATAGCCATTTAAAAGTAGTGTAATATATCTTTTCATGCATGGATAAGGGGACAATACCTTTTGAAGTGGTATTTATGTAAATATTAAATATCTAGGAATTAAGTGGTATTTATGTAAATATATTTATTATATGTATATATATGTAAATAATTAATTTGGAGATAGCTTTTTAGTCTCGGTAAGGTTCCCTACTTTGGCGGGCAATTAATGAAAATCATGTTATTTCATGACTTGACTTTGTTGCACATCACCTGATGTGTGAAATTGCAACAATACCTTTCAACTTTTCTGTGTTTTTCTTCTTCTTTTTTTCCTTTTGCAATTTAAATCAGTCTCCTGCACTTGCAATAATCCACTTGATTGTCGGCGCCATTAAACTACTTCATCAACGTGGTCCATTAAAACTCCAATAATAATAATAAAATAAAATTCTTGTGGTAGCCAAAATTTCCCCCACACATAAATAACTATATATATATATATATATATATATATATATATCATGATGGATGGTATATTAAACTAATAATTTTACCAAAACAAAAATTGGAACTACCAAAATGACAAATTGGAACTTTGATTTTGGGATATAATTTTTTGTTTGAACTATCAAATTGATGTATTTACACGTGTCAGGATCGGTCGAATTGTTGAGAAATGGATAAAAATGAAAATGTAAGTTGGGTATTACTATGATTTTTTATATTTGAGTGGGTGTTTGAAATAATGATGAAATAGAGTGATTGATTTGTAAATAGCAAGTTTTGGGGGGGTCTGCATGTAACTGCCTCAAATCATTAAGAGAGTAGTTTTGAATGGTTAATGAGTATTAACTAACTTCATGAGTTCCTCAAATAATTTTAATATCTTTAAACTTAGGGGCTAAGTTTGATTGAAGTAAATTTTGAGTGACTTATTTGAGAAGTAATTTGGGTGACAAAGAATTAGGCAAGTCGAGAGTTGGAAAAAATATTGCGTCCGAAGTTGGGACGTAAGCAGTGTCCGAATAACAGATATGAGTCACCGGAGGAGCGGAAGAGGGAAAAAAAAACTCTCGTTCGGTGTATCGCTAACGTTGTCGAGACGCTGATTACGTCCGGACGAAATATTTTTTCCAAGAGTTGAGGAGTTACTGATTTATTAGTGGTTCTCTCGAGCTCTCTCATAATGAGCCATTTATTAATTTTGATTCTTAATTATCTCAAACAATTATAATTAATGACTAAAATTTCCTAAACAAGTTCCAATTAAATTAAAAAAAAAATGTTTAGCAATGAATTAACAATAGTTTGGTTGCAATATTGTTCCCTATTAGAGTGGGCCTTTAATCCTGAAATCATATTATACTGACATAAGGATTGCATCAGGATATATTTGAAGTTTAATTGTGCAATTTAATTAAATGTCCAAATCTAAAAAAATTGTTTGAGAAAAACACATCACCTTTAATATTGCACACTACATTTCAATGATATAATTTAAAAGT
>NEWO01000002.1:7178322-7242378 GCA_003013225.1 Phalaenopsis aphrodite | reverse complement strand
CTCTCTCTCCCTCGCTCTGATACCAGAGTTGAACCAAATCACGACTCAGATGAGACAAATTTTATTGCTGCAACTTAAAAACTAGTGCAATGGAGATTCCTTACCAATAAGGATGTGTAAACATTAAGCATGAACACATACACAACAAGACGAAACAATACATAAATAGTAAAGAAATAGTAAATGCATAAATAGACTCAACGTGAATAGAAATAGTCTTGAAATGTGACGAAACCTGTGTAACAACCCTGGAAGACTGCTGGAAATCTGCCGAGGTGAGACTAGAGAGGGACGCACAACTGCTAACCGACACAATAGGAGACGACAATCTTGGAAGCTGGGAAATGAGGGCCAAGAGTAGGTCAGCCTAGCTGGAGGTGGCGCTAGAGAGATCATGGAGGAGCAACAACCAGGTTTTGAAGGGTGGGTGGCTGGAATTGATGATGCCATGGCTTACTTAGAGAGGTTCAGGAAGGGGGTGCAACATTTGGAGTTAGTTGGGAGCTCAGACGATCCACTGGATGGAACTAGGAGGGGCGGTAGCAGTAGAAGGTGACACTTGAAGAGGGAATGGAGCGAGGATATCCACCACCAAAGGGGGGCAAGATACAGTTGTGGTACCACTCGCCAAAAGGGTACAACAATTGAAGAGGGAGCATTACAAAGAAGGCATACAGAGCGTACGAAATAACCAAAATCATCTCAATGAAGATATCTTTATACGTTAGAGCTCGCCGAGCCATCAGAGCAGAGGGTGAATCACCTTATCCCAGAGAGGTGACAACTCATCAGTAATTAGGCCATCAAGATAATATCAACAAAGTTAAAAGGAGGGACAGGAGTCGAAGGGGCTCAACAAGAAGGGTAGAGTAATTCTGAAAGGTAGAGGTAACTGAGTCAATGTACCACAGACTCGTCAAATCTACCTGGTCGTGAAGACAGTTGACCTAATATGTACAGAGATCTCCGGTTAACGATCCATGAATTGTATCGTCCACGAGGACCTTATTAGCTGATATACCAAAAATATATACATTTTTAGAATAATAGTTTATATTTATTTTTGGTGATATTGCACTTTAATGGAAGTTATTTTTATATGTTCTTACAGGTTGTTAAATTTTAGGACTTGAAGAAAAAATGATGAAATTTGGATCAAAAATGAAGAAGTTAAAAATTTGTTTAGCGCCGACGTCGCCAGACTGGGCGCCAATTGCCCTGTTTGACAGAGAGCGACAATTAATTAAATGAACAATGGCACCGACGGTGCCAGAATGGGCGCTGACGGTGCCAGAATGGGCGTCGACGGTGCCAGAATGGGCGTCGACGGTGCCAGAATGGGCGCCGACGACGCCAGAATTGGCGTTGACGACATTTATAGCGGTTTAGAGCCTGTTTCTAGAAGATTCAACGAATCTACACATTTTTTGAAAAATTTTTGGATGCACCTATTGGAGAACCGACTCTACGCTCTATTTGGGGCTGAAATTCATCAGAAAAACTCTCTCTCTCTTGGTCATTATTCGCCCCCTTTTCATTCCTCTTTGTCCCTCCTTGCTCATTTTCGCCACACCTAGCCTCCATACACATTTTTCATTTTCATTTCACCACCATTTAGGAGTCTATTAGTGATTTTTCCTTAAGAGTTTAGTGTTTTTGTGGTGAGATTAAGTGTGAATTCTTCTCTAAGAGTGTTGGAGAAGGAGAAAAGTGAGAGATTTATTCTTCCTACATTTTCTAGAAGAAGCTACAAGTGATTTCCTCTGAGAAAGAGCTTTAGATAAGTGTTGTTTGTTTATTAGTATTGTATGAACTTTCTTTTATATATAAAATTTGTGTTTTGTTGTATCTTTCTCATGAAGTCTGAGTAGTTTACTTTATCTTTCTCCCTACTTTGAGATATGAGTGAAATGAAGAGATAATATGGATGTGTCAATATTAAAATATAAAATAAATTGTGATGATTTCTTAACTCCGAACTTAATTTACTTTTTGATCTGACCAATTGAATTGTTAAAATGTGTTATGAAACATATGATCCGGGAAATGAAGTATGAGTTCTACAACAGAGTGAGGCTTAAATTTGATTCCATGAAGGAGAATTTCGTTCATAAAATTAAATGTAAATAAATAGAGAAATATACTTTGTTGGGTGTAAAATTGGAGAATCTTTAGGGTGACAGACTAAAATCCCCAATTTGGTCTTAGTGTTTAAAAACTAAAGTTGCATAGCAGAATCCCCAACTTGATAACGATACGTATACTTGTGTAGAATCCCAATATTAATTGCTTAAATTTCTTATTCATAAAATATTGCATCAAACTTTTGGCACAGTTGCATAGCAGAGTCAACTATATAATTTTCACACAACTATATTCTCGGGATCAGTAGCTCTAAGGTCAAAAGAAAAAAAACTCTATATATGACTATCAGGTGGACTCAAAGAGGTGGAACTTATACATACTGAAATTAAAATGATAAAAAAATAAGAGAAAAGGAAGTTCAGCTACAAAGTTGGACACACTCCCAACAAAAGGACTTACATCCATATGGGTCAAAAGTCTTCTAACGCCCTAAACACACTAGAAGACCATCAAAATAGAAATATATGTTGAACCTTTCAGGAATGAAGAAGCACGGGGACTTCTCATTGGATATATGCAAGTATGATGCAATTATCTATCATAATAGTATGACATGAAGGCTCTATTAATCATGATTGGGTGATAACCATATCATGAGAATCATTTTAAAACCAACATGAAGGTCGTGCAAAAAAGAAATTACAAGTTTTAAAAGTCCAAAATATTTTAACCCTAAATTTTAGTTATATTGAATCTCTTATTATTAGAATTTTATAGAAAACTTAAAATTTTAAGGCACCTTAAAAAGTATCTGTTATATTTATCGTGACAAACCAGACAAGCAGCAAACCAAAAAACACACGAAAATAAAGCGGTGACAAAATAAAAAGACAAGACACATAAATAAATAAAAATATAGAGGTCGGGTGCTGCTGGGTTGACAACATATTCCAGAAAAGAAAAATAATGGTCAGGCTCTGCATATACATGTCTGATCCTAAGTCTTTACATCAACATCAAATGTGGAATTAACATACGGGACACGAGCAATTGCTTCTGATACCCCGTCAAGTGGTTCCTGTGTCAAATGCCTCGAAACTCATGCTCGTATCTTATTTCTGCTATATGAAACTCCTAGGACTCTAGAAGAACATAAGAAAAAGTTTAAAAAAAGGACTCGATCTTCACGAAAACATATTAACATAGAAAGCTATCTACTTGTAACGTGTCTAAGTCTTGCCTGGGGGGAGGAGCTAAGCGGGTCATTACATTGCTCCTCTCTTTTGTATTTATGTGTGTGTGCATATTTATTGGCATGACTCTCTGCAGAAGACCAACTTAATATACCACCACGCATTTCAAATTTGGTCAACATGCTAGCCCATCAAAAGCACAAAAGGTGAAGCCTGGCTAAGACAACCAAACCAGCAGAGAACAATAGCCGGAGATAAAAAAAACTATCTAACATTCTAATCCTAGCCTAGCGCACCATCTTCTGAGAAGTGTCTTAACCAACATCTAAGTGCATGGTCAAGTCTTTGGTTGCATATGACTTTGGCGTGGTCACCACACTGGTCCCACACTAAAGATCTAAGAGATCTAAAGCACGTCACTATGAGTGAGGTGAAATTTAAACTAAGTGGCCTCATATATGGCCAAACATATATAGATTTTAAAGTAAGGCAAATAATTCTTATATTAGCAAAAATATCCATTTTCTTACTTAAAAATAGCAGACCATAAAGTGCGGGTCTGTGACACATGTGATGTACTTTTGAACCATTGGATCCTTATCACAGTCGTACTGTTTGTTGCTCGTTATACATAAACTCGTATTGCTCGCTGAGACATCCTTGTGAGCAATGCATTTTTAGTGTCACGACCAACAAATTTGCTCTCATAACGAGTAGAGAAGCCATCATGATAAATGAGCAAAGCATACAAACATGTAAGAAACTCACATTGTGAGCAATGCATTTTTAGTGTCACGACCAACAAATTCGCTCTCATAACGAGTAGACAAGCCATCACTGTAAATGAGCAAAGCATACAAACATGTAAGAAACTCATATTGTGATTGTTTGACCGAAACACTGAACAATCATAATAGACGCCCAAAAGAGTGAAGCACACATCATGCAAATGAATACAAGGAGCAAAAAAGGGAACCGAAAAAAAACAACCGGAAGGAACCGAAAAAAAAACTAACCAATGAAAAGAAATAAAACAGGAACGGGGAACCCAAAAACCGGGGAAAAACAAAAAACCAACAAAAAGAAAATTGCAACCAAGAAAAAAAAAAACCAAGAAAAAGAATAATCCCTAACCAAAAAGCAACTAACCAAAAAAAAAGCAAAAAAGCAAAAAAACCAAAAAACAAAAGAAAAAAGGCAAAAAAAAGAAAAGGAAAAAACACAAAGAAAACAAAAAAAAAATAAAAAAAAAAAAAAAAGGCAACAAAAGGAATCCCAAAAACCCAAGCCCCAAGGGGTGCCAAAAAGCCCCCCCAACTAAAAGAAATCCAACTAAGGTTACGCAATTTTAAACCCCAAAAACCCAAACAAAAATTGAGGATTTGGGTTTAGCCTTATGAAACCCTAAGGGAATACAGAATTGGTTTAAAGTTCTATGTGAATAAGTTCCATCTTTAGGCATTCAAAAATGTCACTAGGAAACCCTAAGGCTAGATCCTAGGCTTCTATGGAGAGAAAATAAGGCTTCTATAGAGAGAAAATAGGCCCTCACAAAAGTCAAGTCAACACTTGCTTTCATTTTCCCCCGCATCAATTGAAGTCTTAGACCAAGAAGTAATAAGTTTAGCTTTGATTACGTCATTTGTCACAGCAACAACACCACTAAAAGACTGAACTTATGCAAGATTACCTTTGGATGACGGAAATTTTAGCCTTTGCTTCTTAGCAGCCAACTTTTCCAAAACTGCTTTCACTCGAGTCGTTTCCACAGCTTCGAAAGCATGCCACTGTCCCTGGTTATCTAACCTTCACCACTCATTCAACGATTCCCTCTGTGGTGTACTAGGGAACTAACAAGTTGCGCCAAGTTAACATCGCTCCGACGACACGCAAATCTTGTGGCAAAGACTTGATCTTGTCCGTCAAAGTATCTACCCGCTTGGTGTAAATCCCCCGGTCACTTGCGTAGGAGCCAGTTATGAACTATTTCTTCTAGTCCTTCACTTTGTTGTCGACTCCAAGAAATTGGAGCTTCTTTGTGTTAGAGAACATGAAAAAATCATTCTTAAAAAATCTTAAAGTAGTAGAAATTGTTGAACAAGCCACTCAACTAAGAGATTGCTTCACAACGACAAAAGACAATGAATGTCATGATGACAATGATCGAACTTGGGAGGACTTGCGCCAGAAAAATCTCGTACTTATTGAAGATGTTCCACAGCTTGGATTAGAGAGGCAATCAAACCCCATACTCAAACTGGTCTCTATAGAAAACAAAGTACTGACCGAAGTTGCTTGTCGGCCAATCCGACTTCTGAGCCTGTCACGAGATGATGTTCTTAACAAAGATATAGTTTTGCATTTCCTTTGTGTCTGTCACGGTCAAAATAGATGCATAAATGGCGAGGCAAGTTCCAAAGAGAGCAGGAGAATACTTTGAAGTCATTAGGAGATCGCAAACACAAAAATTTGAGAGAGCAACTCCGGGGGAAGAAAGTGTAAGCAATAAAGCCACAACCTCAAGCCCTATTTATAGGGTGAGCGCAGAAGTTGAAGTTTCTCGAAAAAATAAGTGTCACACTAAACATTATATCACATTAAATAAACTATTATTTTATTATAAATGAAATGATTACAATTTTTGCACGAAAAACTTAATAGAATGGTCTTATGCTGCTTCAACAAAGGAAAACCCCTGCTAGAGCATCCTCCAGAAGACTAACTCCTCGCCAAAATTAATTTACTCCATTGGGTCGACGTCTTAATGGAATTTACTCAAAACAACCAACTCACGAATGGCTTAGCTCAGATCGTATTGAAGCGCCGCAATCTCTGCCACCAACCTTGCACAACAAGCCAACAACCTCTGCATGGAAACAACTGCAGCCTCCTCAGTCGCTTTCACTAAAGGGTCAGCCATATTTGTCATCTGGTACTCCATCGAATTGGAGGACAGCTGTGGACTCTCCAAATGTTCTTGTTGGGAGTTGTTGAATGGGTCTATCGACTTGTACCCACCCTCATAGATCAACAAATGTCGTGACTGGATTTTTCGGTTTAGCCACAGGCGTTGGAGTAGAATCAATGATGATGTTCTCGGATGGCCTTCCATAAGTACAATTCTCCGAAGTATATGACTCATCTGCATTAAGAATAATGTCAAAGAATTATTAAAGACTAACAAAGTAAAAAAAATTAACATACCCAAATATTTGTTTAGTTCAGAAAAGGTAATGGAAAATTCGTCTATTCCTTGTTTTGGGAGACCTTCCATCCTTTTTTCTATAGTGGGGGTTGAAGGAAAATCTATAATAACTTTTTTTTCTTTGGAACTCCGTTGAAAACCCTCCGTTCTTTCGATGGGTGGAACAACTCGCTGCCTTTCTTCAACAATCACATCCACGCTTAGACCAGAAGTTAGAACTTTCTGGCGAGGGTCCATGTTCAGGGGCTTCATCAACGCAAGACTGCTAGGACCTTTCAAATGGGCAACTTGGTGGACCTGCTCAAATTCGTGTGTTGATCGTTTCTTTTTTTATGACTTTCTTTTTCTTTTTTTACACAGTGGTAGATGTAGGAAGTCGAAAACCTTCCAACAAAAGGCGAACATCAACATCCTTCTTACTCTAACCGTGAGCCATGATGTCAGTCGAGGGACCAAGGGACGTTTAATGAAATGTACAAATCATTAACTTTCATGACCTATTAATAAGGTTCATTGGGCACGGAATGCAAGAGAGAATTTAAATTAAATTAATTTTCTCGTTTAATGTGTCATTTATTTTTTAATAAATTTTTTTGTCCGTATTGTACATGTCGCTATCAAAGAGCAGAAAAATCAATCGGGCAACTAATATGTATATAACAAAAATGCCAACACAAATTTCAAAGGGATCGAGCGGCTCGAAATGGAGACCCAAGTGATCAAACTTTCAAATTAAAGAACTGGATATCGACAGATAAGCATCTGACCAACTACATGATGAATCGATTGACAGACATTCTAACCGACAAGACCGTCGGCCGGCAGACCTCTCACCAAAATCAATCGGCTTCCTTTTGATTGATCCACCGATCCCCTCAGCATAATTGAACTGATATATGCGACCGATCGACATAACCGGTTGAACCGAAACTTCCGGCGAGGGAGAGACATTATATTTCCTTTGCATTATAATTTAATTTTCATTCAACATATATGTTGATTCAGTTATTCGAGTGGTTATAATAACCACTGTATTTTGAGACACCTATAAGTAAGTGTTCACGACATAAATAAGAAAACTTGTCACTTTCTCTTTCTCCCTTCAACTCCAACTCTCGGGATATGTTTTTCAAAAGACAATTTAGGATTCAACACAGACGCGTCTATAATGCATATATAGTTATGTGTGTGTGTGTGATGACGCAAATATGTAGAATAAAAATATTTTAATTTATAAAAAATAAATATCTAATTAAGTCCTATTCTATAAATAAATAAATAAATAGTATATAGCTAATAAAATATGATAAGAAAATCGCAAAATATCAACTAGAGATAAAACCCACCAAAGGAAGCTAATTGAAGTCAATTTCCCACTTACATATGCAACTACTTTTCAATAAATCTTCTGAAGCTCTGCTAAAATGCAAGTTCTGATCTTGTCGTTTCTTCTTGCCCAGACCTCATTTTTCTTAAGACCAATATCTTCAAATTAAATTGAAAATATCAAAAGCCTACAATCCTCACAAATAAATTTCTGAACCTCATTACATACATTAATTAAAGAAACATTTTTACGATTAAAGTCGAGGAATAAAATAAAAATATGTTACGACCAATCTAAAGAAGAAATAAGAACATTATTGTTAGGTATGACTCATGTATCAGATAAGGGACAGATGTTGGAGCAGAACAAAGCAAACTAGCGGAGCGGAAACATCTATAGAGAGTTTTGTAATGCGGGTTGGAGGTGCGGGGGCGGGGTCGTACGGTACATGGGCAATTTTGTAATTACACATATTACTTTAGGGTTGTATATATATGTCATGTTGGTAACCATAGTAATAATCTTGTTCTATTTTTCTGAATTGAAAGAAAACCGACGCTCTGCTCCCGATGACGTAGACATCTTTGCCGAACCTCGCTAAGTCTTTATATTCTTCTAAATCTGTGTTGATTCTTATTTTATTTGCCCTAATTTTGTCAAGAATAATAATCCTCATAAAACTTTATGGCCATTTAAAAAATTATTAAAATTCATATAATTAATTCACATTGGATCATTAAAATCAAAACTGTAAATCAAACGGACCCTAATAAGAAGTTCGTTCCGGCTACAGTGATTTCCAAAAGAATGCGCGCGCACGCGGGCAGTTGAAGTTTCCATGTGCCGTATGAGAAAGTTAGCCTACACACACACACACACACACACACAATAACTGTTAGGAGAGAAGAAGAAAAGGTAAGAGGAAAATTGGTCCCATGGCTGGTGGCTACCCTCCTTTATTATCCCTCTTAATTGGAATTGGTTGGGATCATAGGACCACTTCCCACACCTCCTCCTTCTTCTTCTTCTTCTTCTTCCCCTTTCTCTCTCTGCCCCTCTCTCTCTCTCTCTCTCTCCTCCTTCACTTTGGGATCAGAAATCTCTTATGAAGCTACTTCACTTAGGGATCAGAGGCAGAAGAAAAAGGATATGAAGAAGTGCTACTTTGGAGGGATAGGGATTAGTACCAATCCCGGTTTTGGCCACTCCTTGCGCTGAGAAGAAAGCCCGTATCTTGCCTAAAGTGCTGAGTAGCCATTAAAGAAGATTGAAGAAAGAGAAACTAAGAACAACAAAGCGGAGTTAAGGTTGCAATAGAAAAAAGATTAGAGCTTGGAAGGTGTATGCGTTCTTGGGACCACCTTGCGGCGGCTGCTATATAGCTTTAGTCCTCTCTCCTACCCATAAAAAGAGATAATTACTTCTTTTGATTCCCCCCACTCTCTCTCTCTCTCTCCCCCTCAGCCTTCACCCTAGTTTTTTAAGAGAAAAAGATCCCATCTTGCTTCATAGCTTGGATGAACTAGAGCCCACCTCCTCCCTTCATCAATTATAAACTCACAAATTTCCATCTTTTTGATCTTTCTCTTTGCCTCTCCACAACTTCATCGATATCTCCTTCATGATGTCTCACCAATCGCATCATAATCTTCATCATCACCAACACCCCTTCGACGAGTTCTCAGCCATGGCCGCAAACTCGTCGACGATGACCAACTTCGAGACCGGGGGTCACGATCTCTTCGCAATGGATATGCCATCAAATCATAGCTGGAGGAGATTCTCACAAGAAAGCGGCGGAGCCGCCGCTGCCGCGGTGTCAGTGGCGGCGGCAAGCGCTTGGCCGATGGAATCTCTTCACGCAAACCAAATCCAAAGTCTTTCCTTATCACTTTATAACCCTCCTCAGCCCCCCTCCTTCCACCACCATCTCTCTTCTCCCCATCCTTTCCATATAAAAAGCTGCAAATATCTTCTTCCAACACAAGAGCTTATAAACGAGTTTTGTAGCCTAGGAGATGGGAATAACAGTAGGAGGAGGAGCAACAGTGCCAAACCAATGGAGGATTCCAGTTCTTCTTGGAGCCAACAATCACTCTACTCCATGGAACCCTCAGAGTTGCAGAAGAGGAAGGCAAAGCTTCTCTCCATGCTAGAAGAGGTAAAAAAATTTAATTTTTTTATAAATTTATTCAACAAAAATGTAAATTTTAGAAAAATTTGGTGGTTTTGAGAGAAGAAATTCTGCTAACCATAGGTAGATGCTGCTACTGAGTGGGGGCAGAATGACAGTTTGATGCTTCTCTACTTAATTTTGGAAACCTCTATTCTCCACTTTACATAGTTATCTGACTCTATAGTTTTTTTCCATCCCCTTCCTCATTATTATTGATATTAAATGGAACCCACTAAAGTACTGAAACTTTAGATTATTGCATCTGCTGTGGTAATTAAAGGCTTACTAATTTTACATTCTTGTTAGGATGGTCTTTTCTGCAATTTAAATTAATAATTATATCTCTCATAATAATATTGCAGTAAACCATAAGGAAGAAATATATATATATATATATATATATATATATGATTTTTGAGAATGAATCAAAAAGCAAATTATGATAAATATGTCCACTTCAAATTTAGCTGGCAATTCTTTTTTTTTTTTTAAATTTGGTTGGTTTTATATGAATTAATAGTTTGTATGGAGGGAGCGTGTGCCCACAAGCATGTGGGACTACCACACCGTATTATTCGATTCGATGGCTCAATTAGCTCTGTAAAAATACTCTTTTTTTCATGACTTTGGATTGAAATAACTATATCAATTTAATATAAATTAATATCAGAAATTATTTTTATAGTAGAGCTAGTTGATCTAAGAATCATTTCCCTTTCAGAATATATAGTAGCAGTGCAAACCTAGTTCATCACATTAATACCCATATATTCTTGTTCAGTCTAAAATTTTCCTTATATTTACCTTTTTACCCTTTTCTTATATATATATATATATATATATATATATATAAGAAATTTAGCTCATTGACATAATTGCAAGTGCAACAAAATTAATCAACATGCAAAAAAAATGAAGCATGAATTTATACATTTGTAGCACATATAAAATCATTAACCCACATTTTCATTTGGATAGGTGGATAAAAGGTATAGGAGATACTGCGAGCAAATGAAGGCTGTAGTTTTGGCGTTCGAGGAAATCGCCGGCGAAGGCGCTGCGAGGACGTACTCGCAGCTCGCTTCGAAGGCGATGTCGCGTCATTTTCGATGCCTGAGAGACGGGATCGCCGGGCAGATCAGGGCGACGAGGAGGGCGATGGGAGAGAACGAAGCCGCCGCAGCTACGGTGACGACGGCGGTGGCGACCGGCTTGACAAGGGGAGAGACACCGAGGTTAAAGTTGCTGGATCAATGCATTAGACAACAGAAAGCATTTCAGCAGGCTGGAATGATAGAGAGTCATCCATGGAGGCCGCAGCGTGGCTTACCGGACCGTTCGGTCTCCATTCTACGTGCATGGCTTTTCGAACACTTTCTCCATCCGTAATATTCTTCTTCTCTATACATCATTTCTTTTGCATTAAATTATGATAGATTTGCAAATATATACATACCAGTGAATTATTATGTAATTAAATTATGATATATTTGCAAATATATATTTTAAAGGAACTGCTATTAATATAATTTTTAATTAGGTGATATAAACTAAAAAGTAAAGTCTTTTATATATCATAGCGAAGAAATTAGCTTGAAAGAAGTAGTTTGCTTGCCAAGCTTGTAGTATATGCTTCATTGATAATTATATTAAATGAATGCAAATTTAATGAAGTTATGGGTTTTATTTCAAAATTGCAAGATTAAGACATACATGGAAGGTGTAAGTAAGGGAATAATTTTTATCACTTGTTAGTACATACCACACAATTTATATGTATTTACATACCTAACAGTTCATGTATTTAGGCGTTAAATATGTAAATACATAGGAATAGTGTGGTGTATATGTAAATCTCCCAAAAACCAGCAAGTATGGAGGATAGATATTTGGCCAAGTTGCATAATATAAAACCTTATAGAATGTAATCAAATATACAGTTAGATTTAACTCAATTTTAAATTTAATCAGGGCCTCAGTGAAAAATACATAAGAACAAACTTATTGTTTTTTTTCTATTTTTTTATATATATATATATATATATATATATATATATATATATATATATATATATATATATAGGAACAATTTTACATAAACATATAATACATTAAGAAAATTACAAAAATGACTCAAAATGTATATATTGGTCGATCATATTCATGATTTTTACAAATTTGTTCTATGCATGAACTTCAACTTGTCTATTTAAATTTTCACATAATATTTAAATGATTGGGCCCCAAGAAACATTATATAAAGAAATTTATTTTTTTTCATCAGTTATTTAGTATTCTTGATGATGAATGAATTATTATTATTATTATTATTATTTAATAATTTTTATACCAGATTATATCATGGTTTGACTCTTTTATCCACCACTCAGCATTCTTGTCCTTAACTGTCAGTGAATCCAAATGGTTGACCAAGCTCAAATTATATGCTTTTTTGTATCATTTGTACATACATTGTTTTATTTATATAATAATGCAAGTTTTTTTATACTAAAATGCAAGCTGTCTCGCTTTATAAAATAAATAAAAGAAAATAGGTGTATTATTTGGCAAATGGGTTAGAAATTTAACTCTTACAGAGTCATTTTCTGAATTGTTTAATTCCACAGGCTTATTTGTTCTTTAGCAATGTACAAATGGACTGAAAATCATTATTTAGTTATACTTTGTCTTCTTAATTGTCTTCTTGTTTAACCACTTCTTACTGTTTTTAGTGAGAGCTCTCCACAATACAATACATAAACATGTCTTGGAATCTAGCAAATAATCATATATATATATATATATATATATAGAGAGAGAGAGAGAGAGAGAGAGAGAGATTGAATTTTATTCATTCATTTTAAGAGTAAGACAACAATAACAAAGCCTTAATCCCACTGCGTGGGGTCAAATTTTTGCTACATGAAACCTTTTTCTCTATTGCGTCCTATTTAGTGTCATATTTTCATGTAGTTCTAGTAAATTAAGACCATTTTTAATACAAGAAGTCCAAGTATTCCTAGGACCACCTCTGCCTTCTTTAACACAAGTCGAATCTAAAACATCTACTCTTCTAATCGGATCAGCAGAAAAAATACAAAATTCTTAGGCATGAGGAGATTTTTGATGTATTAATTAGTAAATATGTGTTCCTATGATGTCTTTAATAAATTTCACTATTTTTTTCATATCTTGCTTCATAATTTTAACTAGTCAGATTAACTCTAAAGGAGTTTTACAGTGAGATTTGAGCTGAAAATTTTTCTTGCATATTCATATCTTTTTTATTTTATTTTATTGCTTCTATATTGCTGATGCAAACATTTAATACCAATACTGACAATGGGATTCCTCATCATACTATTAATTTATTTTATAGGTATCCAAGTGATGTTGATAAGCACATTTTGGCTCGGCAAACTGGGCTATCTAGGAGCCAGGTAAGTCTTACATAAATACCATATTAACTACATTCCATGCATGCCAAATTCATTACTCTTATAAACTCTCCATCAAATTTTCAGTGCAGTTTATTGCAGGCTTCACCACATATTGTAAAATATGCAATAAGTGAAAAAATATTTTATAAATAATGTTTACAAATAGATTTTATAGACATTAACTCACTTTATGCAAAATAGAATATTTGCACGGATATTAAAGCACTCAAATAGTATTAAAATTGCATTTTGGAATGCAAATTAATCTCATACTTTGATAAACTATTAATCTGCATTATATAGAAATAATTTTTTTTCTAAATTTCTTGGGTTTTTTAGGTCTCCAATTGGTTCATAAATGCTAGGGTGAGGCTATGGAAGCCCATGATAGAAGAGATGTACATGGAAGAGTTGAAGGAGGAAGACAAGAATAGCCAGTCCTCCCATGCAACCACCATGCAAGAAGCAGGCAATTGCAGCAATAATCCTTATTCTAACCCTAACCCTAACCCTAGCCCAACCTCTCAACCACCTTTTGAAGACCATAAATCTCTCTCATCCATAATCAACAACATCAACGCTCATCACCACAACCCAAATATTGGTAACCCTAATCAGACCTATGGCATTCTTGAGACAGACTTTGGTTCTTACCATGGTGGCCATGAGCTCACCCTCAGCTTGCAGCAGCATGAAAGACCTCTGCTTTTTACAAGGGAGTTGGCCATTGGAGACGAAGGAGATGAAGTGCAGTTTTCAATATTGGAGGGAGAGACTCAGAACATCCCATATAGAAACTTGATGGGAGCTCAGCTGCTACATGATTTGGCAGGCTAAAGAATAAACTAAATTTCAACATGCATGGATCTTAAGGCTTGCATGCACATTATGCATGTAAAAGGAGGAAAAAAAAAAAAACTTTATGTTGTGATGTAAATTTTCACCATGATGAGTTCATTAAATTAATGACATTATTGTTTCCTATAAATGACTTCTTATATCTAAGTAATTTGAACAAAAAATAGATATAAATGAATCATATTTGTAGCATACACCATTGAATTTTTGAAACACAAGATATAGTTTTGTTCATAGAAAACATAGTCTATTGCATTGAGCTTGGGGTGACATTTTTGTCAAATTATTCTAATATCAATTTCTTTTTCATGTATATACACATAAATTATAAGATTTACTTTGAGAACATTGAAATATAAATGAAATTAAATAAAATTTTAAAAAATTAGAGAAATTTACATGTCTCACACCTATACTTTCATATTTACATATAAATGTGGTAATAGCACTTTTTTATGTGATATTAAATATTTAAGTGTCGTTAGATATGCAAATACATAAGAATTATGTGCTATATATGTAAATGGCTCAAAAGTTTAATTAGAATATGTTAAGCCAAAGTATTTCAATGTGTATGGTTGTGGGGTAAGTTATGGGATACTTTTTCCTATGTTTGCTTCTATATATTTGTCAATTATGTGAAGATTTTGTTGGTTTATAAACTCAACGTAATAATGTATAATGGCTGAGCACGCATTGGATATATCTGGAGCAAGTGGGTGATGGGTCCGCATAGGGATGGTGTAATGTCATTATTAATTATTGGACGTTTGGATGGTACGTTTATACTACATTTTTTCTTTAGTTGATTTTGAGGATGTCATTACAACTACTCGTGTATTTATGTGATCAATAAATTGCTTTATATATATATTGTTGATTTAGAAGGCTAATTGTATGCTCAAATGCGGGGTATGCAAAAATTTCGCTAAAAATTCTCTCTTAATCGAGTCCACTTGTCAAAGTGGTTGAGCATGCAAGCTCATCCATTTAAGTGATTGTATCGAGTCCACCTGTTAAAGTGATTGAAATGAGCCCATTTGCGCTGAAGTGGTTGAATCGAACTCACTAGCTTAGCTGAAGTGGTTGAATCGAGCCAACATGCCGAAGTGATTGAATCAAAATCTGCCGATATAAGTAGTTGAATCGAGCCCACCTACCATAATTGTTAAACCCATCATCCTTACCTTCCTTAAAAAGACAGCATAGGCCACCAACGTCGATAGGGTTGATGTCTGTTAATCACTCGACTACGTTCGATGCTAGGGTTCTGGTACTTTCATCCAGACACCGGGGATGGTCACCAAGCCATCAATATTTCATGTTAGTTAGCAATACTTAACGTCTATGTCACGAATTTTCCATCAAGATATATCAAAGAAATTCAACCATGAAAAACAAGATGTATTATTTAAATTATTCTATGATATTTCTCTCTCATGCATAAGAAACGAAAAAAAAGAGAGAAAAAGGGACAGATCCTCTTTGGCTCTGCCCAGAGATTCTCTGTCTAAGGTTCTTAACCTATCTTTTTTTCTCCTTCTCTGAAATCCTACAACTCAGAGAGCCATCGAGCAGCCACCTCCTTCCAACGTATCGAGGATTGGAAATTAACATATTTATCATGATCCCTTCAAAAGAATATCATCCATCTCTCCCCCTCTCTTGAATTCTCTCTACAATACAAGGTCTTTTACAGGGTTGTATGTACTCACAAACGATACATGACCTTACATCCTTAAAGGATTAATTAATATTAACAATGAAAATAGTTACCATAGGTAATCTATAAAAATGAAAAATATGTAGCCTGTTTACATAATAAGTGATTGAATTTAGGATCTAATCTAATTCAAGAAATTCATGACGTAGTCTGATTCGCCAATGTGAGCTCATTAATCAAACCTAGCCAAATCGGGTCGACCAAAACAACCGATTAGCTCTTTTTAATGGGATGTCGCGCACCATAAGCCCTCTAACACTGACTAAGAGAATCAAGAGGAGACATTTGTTAGTGATCAATTGGAGTTATATCCCTCATATAGAAGGGGATAAAACTCAAAACTAGAATTTCTTCTAACTTATCATTGACAAATATGAACTTCCAAGTTTCTAAGGAGCTCAAAATATGATGTTGATTATTTCTAAAGTCTAAACAATGATTGTTTCAATATCAAAGATGCACAAACATCAACCACCATTTTATGCAGTTAAGGGTACTTTAAAAATGAGGGCAAACAATCAAATTTTTGTGAGGGCCAATTATTTCATTAGAAAAGTTATCAAAGTTGGTTGCATGTATATTGGTTGATGCATCATTACCTATGTTGCAATAGGCTAGAGATCCATTAAAGGAGTTAGTAATTTGATCCCTTTCTTCTTTTACTTGTAGAATGAATGTAAAGTAGTTGTCGTAGCTTAGTTTGTATGAGCCACATTAGGTCAATTTTAGCATGATTCAACCGACATGCTTTATCTAAACTATTTAATAACATTGAACTCTTGAAGTACATATAGATTGAGTGTCCTTGGATCCATCCCATTAAGGTTCATACTATGCACAGTAGGATTTTTATTAGACCAATGACTAATTTATTCTTCTTAATTCCTCTTTTAAAAGCTCAAAAATACTATAATTAAATTTTACAATTTGATGTTATTTATCTATATGGTTGGTAAAATTTTACACACAGGCTAGGGGTAAGATATAATAAGAGACGTAAATGAGTTAATAGGTTTCCCATTGAATTTCTTATTAAGATATACTTATGCTTTGGATGTAAGCCCATATATCTAAAAAAAAAATCATTAGGAATTGTCCTTTAACTCATTGTCATGCACATTAAGACAAATTGATTTATTAATACAAGCTCATCTAGTGAATTATATCAAAAGTAGGACAATTAAACTTAATTACCCTTACACAATCTTAATTGAAATAATGTGGCATTAGGTTACCTAATGTGACACAAATGACTTGAATCAACCCTAGTTTACTTAGTGGGGTTCTAATTAACATAATATGATCCCAAGTAATTTAGCATTATTTTAAATAATATATTCAACCTAAATGGCAAATCTAATTAACTCAGTATGGTACTAATTAACCTATCAAAATCATAGTTAACTCAAGTTGGTCTTTGCTCACCCAAGTGAGCCTTAATTAATTTAATTTAGTTAGTGCTATTTAGCTTAACCATATAAATGGCCTATAAGGATTAAGTGACTTTTTAAGATAATTTTTAGTTCATCCCTTTTTTAAAACATATTTATTTAGTATATTTTCATATATTTTTATTTGTATTTTAAAATAAATAAAAATTTAAAATACTAAAATGGTATTTAAAGTATTTTTAGAAATAATTATAATCACAATTGGCTACCTTCAGTCAATATTAATAGCCACTACCGCCAGACACCATTGTTGTTATCACTATTGTTACCTTATTAGCTACTATCAGTGCTACACAAGTGACTACTTCAATCATCACAAAAATTAAGTTATTTAATACTTAATAAAATTAAATTAAAAGTCTACTTTAATATATCATATAAATTTTATTTCAAATCAAATAATAAATAAATTAAATAAGTAACAAAATTAATCTTAAACAGTCCCTAACCTTGTTAACTTTAGGGGTTCCTAATTATATTGTTGAATTCACATATGACTTAATATTAATATGATTAATTTAAATAACTTGAATGGATTTTAATTGACCTAAGATGATCCCATTAAGTATATGATCATATATAATAAACCAAGAAGGCATTAGTTCAACTGTCAATCTTCGATGTCTTGATTGCAAGGTTGGCTGGGTTGATTCAACAAGGTCATGCTTAACATAATTAATCTTTGAATCTAGTTGAATTAGTTTGATTTTAGTTAACGTTACAAAGTTATTATTTGTCTAAGGAGTCCTAAATTAATCTTGCTTAACCCTTGGCTAATCTATATTGGATTAATATGGGCTTAATTCATTTTAAGTAGTCTTAATTTACCCAATATAATTTCAAATTGACTATTTAATTTAGTGGCAAAATCTAACTCAAATTTTTTAAGGGTTACTCAAGCTCATATAAGTTAAACTAGCATGAGATTAACTTAATTAGCTAGCCCAAAACCTTAGTTGGGTTCTATCTTAAATCCATTTAGCCACTAAACCTATTTAGCTCACCTTCAGAAAATCAATGTGAGCAATATTCAATGCTATCCTCTAAAATGCTTGAGAAATGCATCAACTCTTTATTGCTTTGCAGTCAAATCATAATATCATGTGTAGTCTTGAATGAGTAGACAAACTCATGTTTTTTCACCTTTAAACTCAAGATATGCAACATGATCATGACCAATCTACTAAGTTTACCCAATATGATCTCATTTTTGTCAATCTGACTAATCTAATTGATTCTCAATCAATCTTGCTCCAACTATTATTAATCTATTTTTATTAAGTGAATGGTATCATTTGTGATTAATGATTGTCATACGGATCAATAACAAATATCCTAATTAGGTCCTTAAACTTGAGGGCCCTCATGTTCTTGCATATATTAGGACTGTCAAGTTTTTTGGTACAATCAAGCTCTTAGATGTGTCGAGGAATGCATCATAATGTTATAATGGCTTAAATTAGTCCAAAAATAATGACATTTGAGTCAGTCAAATGGCCAACCCTAAGTAACCTTAATTGACCTTAATAAAAATTCTCTAATATAGATATCTTTAGTCAATTGTACGTCACGTGCTAGTTGATTACAAGTTGAGTTAGTACGTCCATATATTGAGTTGTCAAAATGAATCTTTGTTCACGAATAACTCATGTTTGACTCGTTAAATAACTTTTGTTTGTTTCATTCGCCAAGCAAAGGAGTCGAATAAGAACAATTTTTTTGTGCTCGATATATAGATGAGTCAAACACAAGCGAAGTTTTGTTTGTTCGTTTTCGGCACTTTTTGGCTCGAAATTATATATATATATATATATATATATATATATATATATATATATATATATATATATATATATATACACACACATACATATAATAATAATAATAATAATAATAATAATAATAATAATAATAATAATAATAGCAGTTTTAGTTCCTTACGCGTTAATCAAAACAAAGAAAGGTACATAATTGGGGAGGGAAGGAGGATCCCTTCTAGGGCTGTCAATTTGGCTCGTTGTTCGTGAACAGCTCGTGTTCGGCTCGTTAAGCAGCTCGTGTTCGGCTCGTTCGTTAAGCCTAACGAGCCGAACACGAACAAATTTTTAAGCTCGAAATGTAAACGAGCCGAACACGAACAACAGTTTGTTCGCTCGTGTTCGGCTCGAAATGGCTCGAAAAAAAATTATACAACTCTTTTTATAACAATATATTACATATATTATTTATATAATAATATATTATATATATTTATGTCTAAGTTTAAATCATAACACCTCATGTGGCAATGTGGTTAAGGTCCTCTTTTGTATAGATTTGATCCAGGTTCGAATCTCACACTTTACATCTATTTTTATCAATTTTAGTTAACGAGCCAATTTCGAGCCGAACACGAGCCGAACACGAACACGAATATTTAAATCGAGCCGAACACGAACACACTGTTCACGAGCCGATTTCGAACACGAGCCGATTTCGAACACGAGCTATTTCGAACGAGCCGAACACGAGCCAAGCCTGAGCTCGCTCAAGCTCGGCTCGTTTACAGCCCTAATCCCTTCTAAAAAGAAAGAAAAATACATTAAATCCTAAGTGTTCCTTCCCCCACAATACAACTCCACACCAAAAGAATGAAAAAAGCGTAAAAAAGATATCACCTCCAAAAATACATGTATCCCAACAAAAAATATACCAATCCAAAGCCATGTACCCAAAGTAAACATGTACAAAAAGTGCAAACAATAGATGTGAGAAATGTAATGCCAAAAAATCCTGAAGCGATTCTAACTCCCAATCGAAGAGTAAAAAAATAGCTGTGTAACAGTCCTGGAAAAGCATCAACAATATAAGGTAATTGCAGCTTAACTCCTGTACGCAATACCTGTTAGGAGAGTTAAAAACAACAAAGATGTGAAGTGTTAACTTAGTAGTCCATATAGTCCAACAAAAGTGTCTGTTGCAAGGAGTTATGACCTGAGGGTTGACAGAAATATAAGGTTCCTGAGGGGAAATGCAATAAACATCAAGAGCCATTAGCCTCCAATCATATAACAATTTCAGAGATATGACATCAAGGGCCTCAAAATTATAAGCAATAATCTGTAAAGCAGACAACCATCTGTATTGCCACCACAATGAAATCAGAAAAAGCAAAAAAGTGGCCTTATCCCGCACTTGCTCTACATATCACCACCAAAATTTCACAGCAAGCCACACAAAGTAAGCCCAAAAATACTTCCTTCCACAAAAAAAGCAGTTCACTGTGTTGCTAACCAAAATGAAACCATAAAGCCCCAAGTAAGAAAATAGCTCACGGCCAAGACTATACATAGCCCAATACTTCCTTCCGCAAAAGTAAGCAGAGTTACCACACACTCTACCATTGAAGCAAGGAACAATATCAATCAGTCTTCCATTAAACCAAGCATAAATATCATGAGTCTTGAGCCTCCAATAATCAAAAAGGTTCAGAAAAATAACATCAGGGGCTTCAAAATTATAAGAAATGTTGTATGGTGCATACAACCACCACAACAATATCAAGTAAAGAAAATCAGTGATCTTAACCCTTGCTTGACAAAATGTAGTAAATAAAATAAGTGGCCTTAACCTGCACATGCTCCGCAGGCACCTCATAAGAAAACCAAATAATGTAGCTCATAATGTAATAGTTTGTCATAACCTCAAATCCCAAATTAGTATACCAATGATAAAAGCATGCAATTTAAAAAAAGCTATTCACTGTATAGCTAACCAAAATGATGTCATAAAGCCCCATATAAGAGAATGTTGCCACAAACCCATCCATTAAAAGTAAATATGTGAGTGCTTCTTGCTATCTTCAATCAAGCCAAACTCAATACTGTATTAAAAAAACTCATCCATGATAGTAGAATTCCAAGAAAGATAGCCAAGAGAAGAACTAATAGCTCTTGAGAAGTAATGATTAATAGTACAGAAACTGTAATGGGCCCAAGCATAACCATCACCAAGTTATAAATACTAACCAAGCAAAGCTCAGTCCACAAAGATTTCCCAAACCAACAAACAAAGCCAACAAATTCTTTTAAGGTAAGCACAAAACCAAGGACCCAACACCCAAAACATGGGAAATATATATAAGAAGACTTCCTACCAAGATAAGCCCAAAACCAAGCACCCAACTCCCAAAACATTAGAAGTAAAAATAATAATACTTTCTGCTTAAACCCCCAAAATATCTGGTCAAATAATATCTCGAGAAACATCTTCCAAAAAAGCAGAAAAGGGCAGTCCAAAATGACCAAAACCAAACCCATATTTTGCAAAAAAAAACCCATCTGAGGGGGCGACACCTTAAAAACGAACATAGGAGGCGTCCAAATCATTTTTAATAAGTTTGTGCAAGGATGAAGGGGGGGTATCTCCAACAATAGCATTTTGCACCCTCCATTTGACCAACCAATCCGCAGATTGATTCTCTTCTCTCTAAGTAAATGAATATAATATATTAAGGTGATGCCTTTCAATAGTATACCTGATTCTTTTCAGCAAAGCTAAGATATACCAAGGTGGTTTGATATTAGCCAAAAGAATGTTAAACAGGATTTCAGAGTCAGTTTCCACCACAATGCCATTTAAATTTAAAGAGGTAACAGTATGAATATCAGCAAGCACATCAGAGGTTTCAACCTCAAGTGAGGAGTTAGCAGTAAAAGGTGATGCAAATTAAGCAATACATATGCCATAAACATCTTTGATAATCCCTCCCATGCGCATATAGGCATTGGAAAAACTCTCATCAACATTAACCTTAAACCAACCATGGGGGTGGTGCCCATTTAATCAAAATGGGTTTCCTACCCTTGGCCACAATAGGAGAGGCATCCTGTCCAAAGTAGGACTTCCAATCCTTTTTAAAATAAGCAACCGCTAAAATGGAAGTGGTAGAGGGGGTGTGACCAGTAGCTTCATATTTATGAATTTTTCTTGTCATCCAAATAAACCATAGGACAATAACAGGAAAACAGAAGTACTTGTTAAAAGAGGGTTCAAAACCCTTCCAAATTTCTATAGTTGTTTTGAAATTCAGATGAGTGGGTCAAAGGATACCAAAAAGCACCCAATACGATGCCAAACTTCTTTAGCAAAAGGACACTAAAAAACAGATGATTAAGAGATTCAACACCTTTCTTACAATTATAATAGTAAGAGGCAAGCTTCATCCCTTTAAACTTAAGTATATCATCAAGAGGAAGCAACTTATGAAAGTATCTCCAAAGGAAAAAAGGAAATTGATGGAGAAATAAGTTTATGCCAAATAAAAACATGCAATTTCCATGGAGTAAACGAGTGTAGGTTTGAGTAAAGACATTTTGTGACAGAGGAGCTAGCATGATTCTTCCAAAAAGGAAGAGCCTCATCTTGAGGTTTAACAGGAATTTTAGCTATAGCAAGAGCAATTTCACTAACTAAGGAATTCAGCATATCAAGATTCCAATCACCATTAATCCAACAATCGGAGACCAGTAAATTAACATCATAATCTTGAGTTGGCATATTAGAAAATGTAGAGAGACCCCAATCATCATTCCAAAAGGAAATAGTACCATCACCAATGTCCCAAAACATGAAATGAGAAGCTACATCGCGTGCAGCAATTATGGCTTTCTGAAGTCTAGAATCCCCCACTCTCCAATTAACTGTGGAAGGATGTAAATTTTTGCAATATTTATGTTGCATAAATTTAGCCCATAGAGACTCTCCCTGCTGAAATTTGAACCAGAGTTTACACCTATTAATATCAATAGTATGCTGCAATGTTTTAAACCCGAGCCCACCAGCACGAAGAGGTTTATAAGCATAGTGTCAAGTAGTCCAATTTTTAGTCGATCTAATGCCCTTCCAAAGAAAATTATTAAAAATATTTTCAAGATTCTTTTGAGTGTTTTTTTTTTGTTTTGAGAACCTGCATCATGTAAAGAGGGAGTGTGCAAAGTACACTTTTCAACAAAGTGAGCCTACCCCCGTTAGAAAGGAAATTATTTTTCCAATCATTGATCTTTAGTTTAACCTTATCAATCACCTCATCCATCTGAGTTTGCTTGATTTTATCTCTGAGAATATTGACCCCAAGGTACTTGATAGGGAGCTTAGAGATTTTACAGCCAACAAAATTAGGAGCCCAAGCAAGGGTGTTGGGTGGAACACCTTTGCCAAGGTACATAGAGCACTTAGTCAAGTTGAACATCATTCCGAAGGTATTTTGAAAGTCTTTTAACAAGGTCATGGTAGCTTTGATGGTGTGTTTACTAGCATTTAAAAACAAAATGACATCATCAACGTAAGCAAGGTGGCTCACATCAATTTTAGACTTATAACAGAATTGAAGATAAGGACGCTCATAATGCAACTTATTAATAAGCCTGGATAAGTAATCAAAAGTGATTATGAAAATAGTTGGAGAAAGAGGGTCTCCCTGCTTGATACCAGCTCCTCAATCATTTCTTATGCAAAAAGAATATTATCAGCAATGTCCCTGCCTTTAATGAAAGCATACTGTTGTTCAACAATAATGTGAGTAAAATCAGACTGCAATCTGCTAACAATAATCTTATTCATAACTTTAGATATCACAGTGGTGAGAGATAGATGACGAAAATTATCCCAAGTGATCTTATCATTGCCTTTAGGAATAAGAACTATTAAAGTAGAGGTAAAATATTACTAGGATTGTTTCCAAGGAAAAAAACTTTAAATAACAAGTATAACTTCCTTCTTAATAACCTCCCAAGCATGTATGTAAAAAGCAGAAGAGAAAATATCAGGACCAAGAGCTTTATTGAGGCAAATAGATTTGAAAGAATTCAAGATTTCCTGCTCATATGGAGGATAAACCAAACAAAGATTATTAGTATAATCATACTCATTCTCAAAGTAAGTGGGATCAACATGCATAGTATGAGAAGAAGTGTGAAAAAGTTCAGTGAAAAAGCTAACAACACTATCACCAATCTCATTCATATTAGTTAAAATACTCCCATCAGCCTTTTTAATTTTTAAAATGCTATTGATGTTTCTTCTATGCTTAAGAGTAGCATGAAAATATTTAGTGTTTCTATCACCTACAACAAAGGAAGAATCATTAGCTTTCTGTTTAAGCAAGTTTTCCTCTAAAGCAATAGCATCCAAAAGATCAAGATAAGCTTGAGCAACTGTGTCCACCCAATGAGGGAAAACATCAAGTTGAGCTTCCAAGGAATCAACAATATTCTGAGAATCCTTCATTTTTTTTTATGAACATTACCAAAGACCTGGTAATTACATTTAATGAGGTGAGTAGCCACATTCTTATGCAATTGCCACAAGGCAAACCAAGGAGGCCCGACACCATTATATTTCCAAGCTTGTGTCACCAAATCAAGAAAAGTGGCATGTGAAGTCCAAAAATTCAGAAATTTAAATCGAGAAATGGCCAGCTTGACAGTAAAAGCCAAAGGAGCAAAATAGGATTATGGTCAGAGGTAACATGACTCAAATGTTGCACCTTCACAATAGGAAAGTATCTTATAAAAGCCGAATTAGCCAAGAAACGATCCAATGTCTGATAAAGAAATCCCCTCCTCCAAGTGTAAGGAGATCCAGTATAACCCAAGTCATAAAGACTTGCATTAGACACAGAGTTAGAAAATCTATTAATAAGAGTAGTCTCCGCTCTACCACCTCCTTTTCTTTCCATTGGTTTCATGATCATATTGAAATCCCCACCAACAAACCAATTCTCGTTGATGATGCTTCCCATAGTCTCAATTTTCTGCCAGAGCAAGTTTTTTTCTTGTAGAGAAGAGCTAGAGTAAACAAAAGTATCCCACTCCTGAAATCCATCAAAACAAATTTGAGTGAGAATGTATTGATCCTCATCTTCAATAATTGAAAGAGTCACAGTGGGCTTCCAGAAAACCCAAATTTTGTTGTTAACGTTGCAGTAAGAACGATAGCCTTTGAATTTATTTAGAATGATGTGTTTGTTAACATGAACCAAAGGTTCCAAAATAGCAAAAATGAGTAATTTTTGAACCCTACACAAGTTTTTAAGCATATTAAGGGAGTTAAGGTCCGCCACTCCCCTAATATCTCAAACCATTATGTTAATCATGATGTCGTGAGCCAACCCTTCTAGAAGATCTAGTAGAGTTGATCGATTGTTCTCCATCTGCGTGATAAGTACCTTCCTGTATAATGTTAATAGTGTTAAGTCTAGACAACTCAATGTTACGTTTAGCCTTTTTTTGTGAGTGCTTTTGCACTTTCCATTCATTTTCTAAAGTTGATATAGCATTATTCAAGAGCACTATTTATATCTGAATGTGTTACAACTGTAGAAGAATACACCATGATACTAGGAATAGTAGAGTGTTCATTATCATTAGTGTGTCCTACAAGAGAAGAGTGTGTATTATCAATACTTGCTTCCACAGGCTCCTAATTGATCATTTCTTCGTCAGGCCCCGTAGGTATAGAGTGTCCATAAGGAACATTAGCATTATGATTGTCAGAGTTTTCAACTAACTCCATGTTGTCATTAATCTGCATATGTTTAGGTGTAGCATCATTACACAAATGTAAAACATCAGCTCCTTGATGCTCGCCATTAATATTCAATTGTTGAGGTAAGGACTCAAAACAATTATTAATAGTTCCTGTAACCAAAGGCTGCAAATTAGAAGTAGCATTAGTATCAAGATTTCCAACTAAATCATTCTCATTTTCAGCACCAGGTGGAGCATCATGCGAATCAATAATTATATTGTTAATAAGATTACTAGTTTGCCTAGCATTATGGGAGTCTTTGAGTCGTGGATTCAGACAAAAGCAAGAAGTAGTTTGATGCCCAAACATAGAACAATAAGTGCAGTAAGACGAATGTCTTTCAATTTCAACGGGCTGCCAATAACTTTGATGTTGTGAGCCTATCCAAATTTCATTACAGAAAGCCTGATTAATATCTCGTTCAACCAATATACATGCTTAAGATGATCTCGATAAAGTGAAAGTAGCATGATCCATTTTCAAAGGCTTCACATACGCAGCAACAAACGAAAAAAGTATTTCATGGTTAAAAAGATGTAGTTTAAGCCCTAGAAATTGAATCCATACCGGAATAATAGGTAACTTCGCTTTATGATCAAAATTAATAGACCATTTCCGAAATTTCATCAAACTATTTTCCACCCACATGAACCTTTTAGCAAAGGCGAGTGTAATCTTCATCATTAGCTAATTGTATAAATATATGTCTATTATCAACGATACCAACCTTCCACCAACCTTTTAATTTTAGCATTTCAAACTCTCTCCTGATGAATTCAACTTTAGGAATGTCATATGTAAATTTACCAACTAGGGCAAGACGACTAGAAGAAGCGAGCACAAAAGTTTCATCCTCATTAAGATAAAGAGCAAGTTTACCGTTTTTTCCCCCAATTTTTCGATGAAAGTATAATCTCCACCAACAATAAGAGTGTCATGAAAACTTTATGGAAAAAATTCAGAGGAAGGTGCGGACGAAGCACCACCCCCATCCAAAACAGCATCAACAAACGTTCGAGTCGAAACTTGAAACCCAAACAAAATCGAGGAACACTCTGCGGAAGGGAAAAACGGAAGAAATAAACTCAAGTGAAGATGGAAAGATCTCACCAGCCGACCGGAGAAGCCCCATCCTCAAACGCCGAAAATCGCCCAAGAATCGCCGCAAAACCCTAGCAGAGCTCCCATCGCGCATATATATTTTTATAGCATCATATATATATATATATATATATATATATATATATATATATATATATATATATATATATATATATATATATATATATATATATATATATATATATATATATATATATATATATATATATATATATATATATATATAATTGATAAGTATTATGTTTAAATAATTTAATTGACTTCAAGAATACAAAAATTTAGAATCAATTAAAATTCAATTTAAATGAATATTTTGATATAAATAATAAGATTTAAATCTTGCCCGCACTCTTAATTTTCCACGGATGCGTGACTAGGGCTATCAAAACGGCTTATTGTTTGCAAATAGCTCGTGTTCGACTCGCTAAGCAAACGGGTTGTAAACAAACAAATTTTTTGAACTCAATATATAAACGAGAGGAACACAAACAGTGGTATTTTTTAACGAGTCAAACACGAGCTGAGCCTTATCCCACTCAAGCATCTATCCATGTATGATCCTCTTTTCAATTTTTTAAGTCATAATGGGTCACATACAATCAATAATTATGACTCATTAGGGTATCATCAAATACACCAAGTTATAATATTCTAAATGAAATGAAAACTGGATCGAAAATATATCCAAATAGCATGGCAATAGCTTCCATTTTTATATTGTTGCCAAGGCCAATAGTGTTCCATTTGTGTCTCAAATAAACAATGAGGGATGGCTTGATTTATTCAAATTAGGGCTAATTTTTTTTTCCTTGTTTTGGATCAAATGAACTTCGAACTCTCTCTGAATATGGTCTTCTACAAGTTGGACAAGGCGTGGAAGAATATTCTTAGGCTCCGCTTGGGGAAGCTTATCCACTGCGACGACGTTTTCACTGTTTGGAAATTGTGTTTGAGCAGCTTATCAAAAAATGCAGCTGGTTTTTGATCGGTCCACGTTTCTATATAAGTGGCTTATCTGGATAAGCAGGAACTGCACCAAACGCACCCTTAATCTCTTACGAGTATTTAGACGCTTCCTCTCCTCTCTTCACATGTGTAAATGAGAACTACATTGATGATACTCCACCTAATGTCACCATATTAATGAGCAAAGAATAAGATTGATATCCAAGCATTTGATAAGTATATAAGCAATGTTCATGATAAGTAGATATCTATCACCTTAGCGTTAATCAAAAGCTCCTTAATATTTAATGAGCTTGTACCGTTGAGGATGTCGTCACCCTTACGTGACATTTATGGCATGGTAGATAAGGAACCCAAAATGAATAGTTGCTCCACACCACCTTAAGTCTTATTCTTGGCATGATAGTTAAAGGTCATCATACTTCTCATCATACCTTAACCGAAGACACTGCCCAAACTTTCTAGTAAATTTGAAGACATATAGAATCATAATTGTGTCAAAATAATGCTTTAATTTTCAAAATCAATGCACTAATCATAAGATTTTAATAATATGCTAATGAAAATGAAAATCAATTGATGGAATGAACACTCACACGTGAGATGAGTACGACCCTCTTTGGCGAACCATAGGCTCGAACAAATTTGAATGGGCTTAAATGGATTGAAATGTAGTGATTATTTTAAGGTTGAGGTGCAAAAATCAATTTCTAAATCTTCTAAATAATAAAGACAAATATTTATGTTTATGCCCTTCTTATGCTCAGGCCTACTTTTTTTTTTGTAACTAGTTTGGTGTCTATCTGTAATTGGTAATAAATTTAAGACCATTTTTTTAAGCTTATAAAAGAAAATGCAAACAAGCTTTATCTTGGCACGTGCCATCATCCTAAAACCCACCATCATCATTTGAAGCTACCAACTCATCTTGAACAAACTTCATTAGCCCTGAATCAATCATGTCATATATATATATATATATATAATGAATTGTAAGCTTACCCCTTTCCATAATTTGATGCATATGGAGACATCAATGTCCTATAAATGATTAAAATTTAACATAAAATTAGAAAAATCTAAAAAATATTAAAGCTTTGTTGAATTTCAATTAAATTATAGTGTAGTTTAAGCTTAATTCATATGTCCATGAAAAGTATAAACTTGTAATTTTGCATATATTTTATAAATAAGAAAAAGCTCAAAATTGCCTAAAAATAAAATATATGTTTTAAAATTTAAGAAAAAATGTACATCTTTAAACAACATCTTACCAACATGTTCTAGAATAAAAAAGAATATCAACAATACATACTACTTAGTTGAAAATAATAATAATAATAATAATAATATTATTATTATTATTATTATTATTATTATTATTATTATTATTATTATTATAACTAGATTCTTTCCATGACTTAACTTCTAAAATAAAACTAGCAATAGTTTATTTTACCTAAAATTAATATTGAAAGGAACATTCTTTCAATCATTCTCCATGTCATCAAAAATGATGCCTCACCCTTCCCTATAGCTTATAATTCAATTCCATCATCATTGGTGTACCATTGCCTTAATTCCTCACCACCAACCTTTGGAGTAGGGAAGGACTTGTAACAACTAAATTCATTTGAACTCCACCTTATCTCAGGTCTATCAAAGTAAAAAGGATTATAAATTTTCAACATTTTTTAAACTACAACAATTTAAGTTAAGTAAATTTCTACTTACTCTTGGTTAAATCATCATTAATGATAAATTAGATTAACCATTATTGTTAGACTTATATGCATCATTTATGAGGTAAGTAAAACTGCATTTTGCCTGTTTTCTAAAGTTATGATGGGAAAGTTGTATTTTACAATCTCACTTGACTAAATTTAGTGTGACACTTGCCAGAATTTTGCTTTATACATTTTTCATATCACATGAAAGCTACACTCATTTTAACTTTTAAAAAATACTAATTCACAGAATATAATATGCTGTAATATTCTAATTAAATATGATTTTGTTTGAGAACCACAACTTCTACATCACATAACAAATGTAAATTTATACATTAGATTATATACACTAAAACATGCAGCAAATTTAAGAGTTGCGAGATATACTTGAAAAAAAATTATCAAAAGGGGATACCGATAAAAGTCAGGATAGCAATGCCGAAAACTCCTGCTAAGATTCCTCGAATAATTCCATCCTCCGGCAGTTTTAGGAGAAAATATTATGCCCGGATGATGGACGTGCCGTGCAATCTATGCAGTCGTTTGCAGGTTCAGGACGTAATATTTTCTCCAGTTTTAGGCCCCCAACATCAGCTTTAGAAACTATCAGCAATATTTTTTTCTCAAATCCAAACAGCTATTCCAAGCCCAGAAATCACAGAAAGGAAGAATAAGCAAGAGAAGCCTGCTGTAGTGTTGATCACATTCCAAAAAATGCCCACAACTGCAAAGAAGACCTGCAGTATAGTAAAGATAAATAAGCCAAGCTAAACAATGGCGAAGGAAATACAAAGAGTAGGGATGGAATTTATGGCCATAGGCTTTGTTTCGAGATACGTGTAACTATGATTGATCAAATAAAATCTGGATTGAACTCATTTTAACATGAATTTAATGTGTAAACTTAGATCAGACATAATTTTGAGTGGAAAAAGGAAATGGTACTTTCTATGAGTTTGCTATAGTTTTAGAATGGTGTGGTTATTGTAGGAGAAGGAAGGAAATTTAGCAAAAAAAAAATATTGGAGGAAGAGTAAATGTTTTAAGCTCCTTTCCTTTTTCTATTGGTAATATTTAAATATGATCAATAGAGTTCTATAGGAGTCACCAAGATGGACATGATCAAAATCATGTAGAAAGGGGATCTTTTTATCTTAGGGCGTGTATGACATCACTTTAATCTTATGTTTTCTCTTTTTTTTTTCCTTTGCTTTTAAAAACATTTTTTATTAGCACAGCTTTTATGTTTAAAAACAAATCAACTTATTTTTAAAAATACTCAACACAACTAAAAGATGTTTATCATAACACAAGCCACACTTGAAATGGCATGAATAAAGCAACCATCATACCATGTTGCGACATATACCCTAGCAGCGTCGCTCTATCAATGGTTATCAAAACACAAGCCACACTTGAAATGGCATGAACATCAAATGTTCATTAATTTGCGGTTGATTTGGCTCTTTTAAGTGCTTAGATTTATTGTTTCTTTTTTTTATTATTTTTTTATTTAGCGCGTGTTCTCCACGACAGCAATGATATTAAGAAATTCAAGATTTCGAATGATCTACCAGATCACAATGAAATTCAAGGATATGTAATGGAAGAAAGAGGGTAGCAAGCGATTTAATCTTAAGGAAAAAATGTTAGATTCAACATGAATTAAATTTGATAAGACAATGCATTAAGAGATATAAAAAATAATGGCAATTTCTTATGTCAGCTGTCCTACAACAGATCTAAGAAAACATATGCTTGAGGAGCAACAATTTTTTTAAGTAAAAAGACTTCACAACAAAATCAGAGGAGATGAAGCAAAATGTAGTGAAAGTTAAAATACTTTGAATTTACTTTTGTGGAACAAAAAGGGGTTCGTTTTGGATGGCTATGACTGCCAGTAAATTAGTTTTGACAACTTTAAAGGCAATTGTGATTATTATGGGTTTTTTTCTACTTAAAAAAAATGAATAAAAGCTTTCTTGGCATAACGACCAAAACTTCTTTCATTATCCACATGCAAACAGAGCCAAAAACTCCTAAGATCGTCACCTCTACCTCTCCAGAATCATGAGAATTTCGCAATTCCTTCTTGTTCGCAACTGCCTTTACTTCCCCTAGTCTCGCCGAATACGTGAACTCTCCAATATCCACCCACCGCCTTCCAGATCGACCTTCCAGAGCGGTTCTCCCGCTGTCCAGGACTGACTTCTCGACCACCTTTGGGACAAAGCAACAACCCTCTTCTATGCCTCATTTGGATTCCGTCTCCAATACTGTTCCCTGACTCCTCTGTAAATCAACCACAACAGTAAAGTATGTCTCCTCTCTCTCTCTCTCTCTCTCTCTCTCTCTCTCTCTCTCTCTATATATATATATATATATATATATATACAGATATATAGATATATATTATCATTTAGCATGCTTGCAATTGATTGAATGTTCATATGGAATAGGACCTTCGGGTGAGTCCACCCAATGTCACGGTTGGATCTTATATAAGGTGGGAGCTTCATATTGCTCATCTCAAGATAGTAACTATTATTTATTAGAGTATAAAAGTATAATTCGATGTTCAGGGCTTTATTCTTGTTCTATATTAGAATCATACTTATTTTATAAGATTGTCAATCATACCTTTTAGGTATTATTTATGTTGTAAGCGTCTATTATAGAGTAGGTTTATTGTTCATCAAACGCACATGCCTGCCTTCAATTATCATGGGACAGGTTTTTACATACTATATTTAATCTTATAGTTATAATGTTTACTTCTCTTACCCGTTATTCAAGCTAATTGTAGCATAATTTTTTCGTATTATAATCATACATAGAATATTAATTTTATTTATCATGTTATTTATACAATATATTTTGAAAAGTTTATAATAAATTTATGCAATGGTATGTAAATAAGTAAAATATTTTTAGTTATAAGCTAGCCGGGCTGAAATGCCCACAGGGTGTAAAGTGATCACTTTATAGAAAATTATTGAGTTCCCTTAGATTGGTATTTATCTTTTTGATTTTATGGTGTCAGACAAAACTGATTGTAGATATACAAGCTAAAATGTTATTCAAAAACAAATGACTCGTGAATTGTATATAATTGAACATGATTTGGTTGCATTGTGAAGTGTGCTAAATATAAATTACAATTAGAAGACAGATGATCATAAGAATCATTCCATCACAAGTAAATTCGGAAGCAATTGACATATTATATTTAAGCATTATATCAATGCTGAGAGTTAACGACTTAGTGCCATTCACTTCTTGAGAGTATATTTTGTTATTCATACCACATGTCCCAATGCATTGTCGTTTAAGTTTTAATAAATAATCATGGTATTGGAAACCGGACAAGATATTGAAAAGGAAGAGGAGGAGGTTCAAGGTTCAAAGGTTCAACCCGTGACGCATAAATATAAAAAATATTAAATATAACTTAAATGCCATAATAATATCGTAGTATATGTAGTATAAAAAATATATCATGAAATATAAATCATATATGAACTTAAACAACTAATTTAAATAACACTCAAAAAGAAGACTGGCAATCAAGTATTATAATCCAAAAAATATCTCTCCCGCCGATTATAGCCCACACAACGGTTGGACCACCGGTTCCAACTGATTCATTCTGGTTCAATGTGGGGACGGTTTTGAGGTCATCCAGAACCGGACCTCCAAACGGTTCACGGTCGAATCAGCCGGTTAGGTTTGGTTCCTAAACTATGTAAATAATAGTTAATTATTAAGTTTTATTCATCAAATTTTTTTGTTGATATTTTATTATAGCAGGTTCTACCAATGTGTTTGGTGGGCCATCATCATAAGAGCTGAATGCCTGAAACTTCAGCAAAAATTATGGCAAAATATTTTTTTCTTAAATAGCACAAAACAACACAACCAGAATATATAAAAGATAAACACTTATAATTCGAGACGTAGGCGATCTCTCCCAAACCCTAAAAATAATATTAGAGCAACATAATGAGTTATCGAAAGATAACCCAGAAGTAATCACACAACTAAACAACAGTAATTCAAGGAAAATAATACAGTATATATGTGAGTCTATAAAAAATCAAAAAATATGTTGGTTTTTTATATTTATTTTATAGGTAATCTGATATATATACTTATAAGTAATTTGATATATGTCAATGCATGTATCAATGACTTTTTTTAAATAAACATACTCAATCTTCTATAAGCATTTAGCTTAAATTTACTTTTAATTTATATTTTACATATACATTTGTCTCTGTAAAGATCACCGTCAACAAACCTAACACACCATTGACCAATATTGTTTTGTCGGCTCTCGTCGGCACAACAGTTAGTAATGTAAACATTACAATTGTCTGAGAAAATAAGCTCTGGTCTACTCGCCCCTGGCCGATATTATCCTGTCGGCACAGCGGTTAATAATCTAACAATCACAATTGTCTGACATGGTAGAAAAACTCTACGCACGTGGGGACATTGGCGTCTGTTGCTTATACCATTAGGGGATGAAATCCTTTTTTGAACATGCACATACAAGCATTAGTCGGTTGGAAACAATAAAGTTGTGGGATTAAGAAAGGATTAAAGAATTAATTAAGTTTAATTAACTTATTAAAACTTATGACTTTCAAATTTTATATCCCTCAATCCGTTCATTATTCATGTATGGTGCTTTATATGGAATAGATCGATTCTTCGTGTTGAATTTTATAAAATTATTTCGATTGAAATCTGAGGAGTGCGACAATTGGGTATAATTTTATGTCACCAAAAATTTCCTCTGATTTCTCAAAAATTGGTTATTATTGAAGATGAAAGCTTTATATCTCGCGATGACATCAATGATCTCCCAGAAATTGATTGTCCTGATACCAATTTGATAGGAACTTCCACAGAAATTGGGGAAAGTAAATGATTTTCTTCGATAGCACAAAACAACACAACCCGAATACGTAAAAGATACATCTATAATTTGAGTAGTAAACGATCTCTCTCAAACCATTACCATAACCCTTACAATTCCGGAGGTAGAAGATCTCTCCCAAACCCTAATCCTAAGACTCAAGACAACAATCTCATCAGAGTATAATCTAACGCTGAACATATTAGCCATATTTATACCTCATAATAATAATTAATAAAAAACAAAATTGTCCTTAGGTGTCGGTTTAATACATACCGTTCAACAATAGTTGCACTTTGATATTTTGATTCATGTATCATTTCATTTTAGTTCTTTTGACTTTTTTGGAGTTGCTTATTCATTTGATGTTAAAGTTTATTCCAATTAGTTTCATGATTTTTTTTCCAATTATATTACTAATTGACTCTGATAAAATGAAACAAATTTATATTTTTTTACTTACTATTGTTACTTATATTTTGTGTATACAAACCTCTAGCCTTGTATGAGTACAAAATATGTTCATATATTCATTCATCACGCCCAGTGTTGTCAAGTTGTTCCACGTTTCGGACCTAAGGTATCACCTAGAGCTATCAAAGTAGCAAATCTAGTTATGATAAGCTTATTCACATCATACAAACTTCTAAATAACACCGAAAAATATACACCAAACACTGAAAAAAGTTACTAAATGCTCTAAAATGCAGGAACAATTTTCCTTGGTCATACTGATTTTGACTTAGGAGGGCAATTCACATATTTGGACACTTCTTTAGTCGCATGATAGAGTGACAATTATAGACATTTCAAAATAGAAAAAATAATATTTCATACCTTTTATGACAGATGAAAGTTCAGCTGGTAAGGCAAGCTTGCAAGCAATTAAAAAACCCTAACACGTGTAAATCTTCTTGCTGTAGACAACTCTTATCTCCCAAGGTCACTCCAGGAACAAGAGACTTGAAAACTTACACAAATTTCATTCCTGAAAATTAAACGCAGCAACTGAACAAGCAATACGGTACACGATGCCAAAGCTAAGAAAATAGAACAAAAATCCATTCTCACAGATGATAACTGATCCTCTCATGTATTTTACAAATAAAAAAATAAAAAGAAAAATAAAAATAAACCTAAAAAGCTCTGCATCTCTAGGCAAAACTCAGAACTAGCACATTAACAGTTCGATAAAAAATGCACAAAAAGAATGAAGATAATCAGTGACACCTCTTAAAAGCAGCAGCAGCAATAGAGGAACCAGCAGCGAGCGTTCACCTTTCATCCTCCAAAAAAGGAGAAGAAACCACGCTTTTTAGGCTCCTCCTCTACCATCACAGCCGTCATACTGTCCTGCTCCACGAGTCTCCAAGCAGCCTGCTCGAATGCCAGGCCTGCCAGTGCCGGTGGGTTGTTCAACACTAAAGGAAGGCCTCTATTGGTACTCTTGATAACCTCCGCATCCTCTGGGATTACTCCGAGCAACGGAAGGCCGAGCATTTCCTGTACGTCAAGCACTGACATCATATCCTCACCGCGAATGAGGTCCGTCCTCACTCGATTGACAATCATCTTAATGTCCCTAATGCCGTCGCACTCAAGAAGACCGGTGACGCGATCGGCGTCCCGGAGAGCGGTAATATCGGGAGTGGTGACGAGGACGGCTTCGTCGGCGGGGGCAATTGCGGTAATGAAACCAGCATCAATGCCAGCAGGGCAGTCTATGAGTACAAAATCCGGGCGTCCGTCCGTGCGGGAGCGGAGGGCGTCCACGAGCCATGTGATTGCCTTGGAGCCGAAGGAGAGGGGGAGTTTGTACCGGGGTTTGGATATGCAGAGGAGCTCAAGCGAGGGCCAGCGCTTGTCGCGGACGAGAGCCTGGTCGAGACGGCAGTCGCCGTTGAGGACCTCGACAGCTGTGTAGTTGACGCGATTTTCTAGTCCGAGGAGAAGGTCGAGGTTGCGGAGGCCGACATCAGCGTCGATGGCCACAACGGAGAAGCCGAGGCGGGCCAGGGAGAGGCCAATGTTGGCAGTGGTGGTGGTCTTGCCGACGCCCCCCTTGCCGGAGGTGATGACGACCACGCGCGGGGTCTCACCAGCTAGCTGTGGCTTGCGGTTCCACTGGAGGACGGCACGGGGACTGATTGAGCGGCGGCGGGCAGAGGAGGGAGTTGGTAGGGTTTTCGTTAGCCATGAAGGTAGGGGCGGAGAATATGAGGATGGAGGGAGGCGGGTAAAGGATGAAGAAGAGAAAAGGGTATTCGTTGGGAGAAGAGAAACCATTGCTGCCTGCTAGGGTTTTTGTGAATATGCGATCAGCTGATGCTCGTCGCCATTCGAGACTGTGATCGAGCGCGAGTACTTGGATTGACTTGCTCTCACAGGGCTGTTAATTTTTACCATGAATTTTAATATTTGAGTGAGAATTTGAAGAATGAATGAAAATACTAAATTTATAAATAATAATATTTCAGGTACTATGTGTGTAAATAGCCCTAAATTCTTATTTGTAAATTCTTAGCATTTTGGTTTCTTAGAAGGGTTGAAATTTTCTTTGAAATTTTTTATCATTTTCTTCATTGCTCGGACTTCCCAACGAGGATTTTGTGAATCTTCCATTTCTTTTCCCGATACAGTCTCGATATGGCTCCCCACTCCCTCTTGCTGCCTTCCTGATTTGTTCGATCGAGTAGTCATCTCATTGGGCAGACCCAGACATGATCCAAGTGAGCAATTGCCCCCATCAAATTCAAGCTTTTACTTATATGAGAGGGCAATTTGGTCTTCTGCCCAATATAAAATATCAGTTTTGTCCATCCTAAAATATCATTTTGTGTTATGTTGCCTTGACCCCTCCCATGTTAAGTCTTGATGGGAGTTTATCCAACTAAAAAAAGATATTGGTTCTGCCCTTGTCCCTGTCCCAGCCCTTAATCAGAGCGAGGCTACGAGCATCATCCCGATCACCTCCCTTCCTACTCTTGGAGCCTGAAAACCTTGCGATAAAATCGCAAATGGAGCTAACGAAGATGGCAATGGTGAGAACATGGGCTTACAAAATACCACCAGAAATTTTGTTCTGCTCATATTTGAAACCACTGAGAAACATCACTCTTCTTTCTTCGCCTCCCTCCCTCGCGAGTGCATCAACTCCTCTGAATCCTATAAATATATTTCCTAGAAAGATTTTGCTAAACCCTAGAGTCAAGTCAAACTGAAGGAGAAATGGGATTTAAAAACTTGTAGAAATAAAAAATGTTATTTTCTTTACTATTTATTAAATCTTTATTTAAATATCTCAAAATTTTATTTAGAAAGCAGAAATTTTGATTTCCCCCATATTATAATAAAGCCAAAACAAAATAATATTTTGATTATATTGGTTAAAGTTAATTAAGTTAACAATTTCTTTTTCTCATAATGATTTATTATATATACACACATATCTTAAATCTTGGTAGGCATATTAGAATACACCTAATTTAATGAATAAGTAAATCTAATTGCATAATTATTATTATTTATTTACTATGTGGTGTAGGATTGATGGTCGAACTGTCTAATTCGTATAAGTGTTTTGTTTATCATCTTAAGGTAAGTAGCAATATTTTATTGAAGAATAAACACGCCCTTTCTAGTTATGAATGTTGATCTTTATTATTTGTAGTAAATACATAATCATTTTTGTCAGTCATGTTTTTGCTACTTCAATTATAATTTTGCACTTATTATAGGCTTTAATTATTTCTCATGATAAAAGCACTAATAACTCTAATTTATTGTTATAAGATTTCAGCATATTTGAGTAACCTTGCAATTATGATATTTTACTTTCCCTGCACTTTACTTTCATAAAATTGTATTTGTCATATCGCAAGCTTACATTAAATATCATATTACTTATATGTTATTCTAATGAAAAAGAATTGTATGTTTGTGTGTGATGGTGTGTTGGTTAGTGAAATCCTTTTAGATATTAGCTTGATGGGTTGACGGATTTACTAAATGACAACTCTACACAAAATCATCAGGTTTCCTTGGTTTTATATTAACTTTCGTGTGTTTAGTGTGTTTATTAAAACTAATTATATAAATAATAATTGGAAAACTGAATAATAAGAAAGTTGATGAAAAATTATTGCATGTTTCCTTATGATATACACATTTGATGTTTATCACTTTCTTATTGACTCACAATCTTAGATATATATATAAATATATATGTAGTGATCGTCCTTATTTGTTGTTTATACTGCATACCCCATCTTTTTTATATTTACGCTCTAATAGATGATTGTTAATACTGAGTTTGTTTGTCGAACTCACTCTTTGATATATTTTTCATAATATGTTCTATTCACCCAGCAGCATGATAGTTTACAATAGAGCAGGCTTTGCAATTTTAGTTTTTCCTTCTCAATATTTTTTCAATTTATCAAATTGTTGTTTTTTTTTTCTTTTTGGACATGGGTCGTCATTTATAGTTATCATTTTGTTTTATTCAGTTAATTTCTCTTTTTCTTTTTGTTGTATTAGTGAACTATTTAGTATGAATAAAATATTTCCTTTTTTTACTTGCATGCAAGCCTTTATTTGAGATTACAAAACAAATTTATTTCATTTCATCAAGCTCTGTGTTGTCGGGTTGAACTACCTTCTAAACACAGCATATGACAATTTGCATAGATCTCATCGTCTTTTCTCTCCTCTTTCTCTTGATCTTTGCTCTGTGAGTGTCCTTTCCAAGCTATAAAAGACTAATTTCTTCGAACATTTTGAGTTCTATGAGATTTGCTCAATTTTTATTCTCATTCCAAAAGAATTTCATGCTCAAAGACAATTTACCCATGTCGCTTTGTAACATTATCTATAAACTTATCTATAAACTTATTACTAAAAGACTAAACTTTCTACCCCTAGCATTGTACATCTTGTTGAAGCTGCCTTCATTGTTGGGAGATGACATTAGCTCTTCTAGAGATATCTTCTTTATGCTTTTCTTTTATGCTCTTTCCATGTTAATTTTTCTCTAAACTTTTTTTTAATGTTCTTTTCTTTTTTTTACTTTTGGATGTTATTAAAAACATATTTATTTAATATATATTTTACTTGCACATAAAACATTTAAAAATTACTTTTGAATATTTTTAAAAAATATGTCTGAGGAATAAAGTAATAAAAAAATAGAATGAATTTAATTTATGCTTTTAAATAATATTATTCGGGCAAGAGCTAACACGATCACTTATAAAAGCCGCTCGTTCCTTGATGCATCGAGAAGTTAATGGCGCCCAGTCCAGTGTTCAGCTCACCGGGAGCCCTTTCTTCCCTCCCGTCGATATTCTTCCGCCACAATCCCCAAAGCCGCAGCCCTGCACCCTTCAAGAAAGCGCAACTAGGTGCTTTTTCTACGGAGCCGATCGTATGTCAGGCCTCACGCAGGCCGCCTGCGGTGGAGACTTTGGTGTCGCCCCCCAACGCTCATTCCGTCGTTGAGCCAGAGGGAACCGGCGCTGCCGCTCCAAGCCCTGGCGAGCGTTTCCTCGAGCACCAGCGCGCTAGGGCTACGGCAAGGCTTGTCCTGAATCAGACCGGTTCCAAGGAGAAGAACAAGAGTAGAAGTGGTAAGGCTGTGGATGCGGCTTGTTGCTATGGATGCGGCGCTCCGCTACAGACGGAGGCGGTGGATGCGCCAGGCTATGTTGATCCCGAGATATTTGAGCTAGTGAGCTTTCTTTGTTTTGTCCGTTTTCATTTGATCGTTTCGGGTGCGCACCCAGGTTGCCGATTTGAGAGGTTACACTGTGGGTGCCTTGCTAGGTTTATTTAGCTCACGTTGCTTTGTTGTAGAGAAAGCGTGGTGTTGTGATTGAATTGCACCCACTATGGTTGATTGGCGCGGGAATGGACGCAGTGTATGAAATTCTAATAATTTTGTTTGGAGTTTAATCCATTTCTTACGTATTGGAGTGGGTCGGATTGCTGTCGTATTGGTTTATGCAGGAGTCTAGCAATAGTATTCGAATATATTCAATGGCAGATTGTATCTTTTTAGGACATAATGTCTTTACCAGAGTTCACTGTAGTAAGTTAGCCATATCGTTGAAGTCCAATCTAGGTGGCCCTACCTTGGTTCAGATTCTCCAAAAATGAGTCATAAAAGAATGTTTCTATCTCAATTCAAAGAAGGAGAAAAATGCTACTGTGTTGCTAATCACACTCACAGGATTATATAAGGAGTCATGTATTGGACTTCCCCCTTATAATCCAAGGATTAAAACTTGTCTCTCCTCCTTCTTGCAGCCTCAGAATCCACACCACATTTTAATGGTTTCCATGTGGTGCTTTGAACTTTGATATATGGTGTGGCTTAAGGATATGGGGGAAGTCCTGTTTGGGCATGGACTCGGTCTTAGAAGCACTATTCTACTCCAAGAGTGATAATGGTAGCCCAACCAATTTTTCCTTTCCCAGGTTATGATCTCACATTGTTGAAGATCAAGTATTCATGGAATGTTGATACCTGATTTATATGGTTTAGTTCTGGAGACTAACAAAGTGTCAATGCTCCGTTTACTTTTTCTGCTGTTAATGTAAATTGTCAAATGATACTGTCTGTTCCGATGGTTATTTTGTTGATAGTTTAGTGGTTGCTTCACCTTGTCTAATTGAGAAGTTTGTTTCCTTGAAAAGATTTGTTTTCTTAGCTGGTTTCTAATTTTATTTATCAAACATGTGACAGAAAAAGAGGCATCACCAACTCAGAACAATACTCTGTGGGAGATGTAAGCTGCTGTCTCATGGGCACATGGTAACTGCTGTTGGTGGCCATGGGGGCTATTCCGGTGGTAAGCAGTTCATTTTAGCCGAGGAACTAAGAGAAAAGCTTTCAGACATTCGCTATGACAAAGTTCTAATAGTTAAACTGGTACATGCTGTTTTTTCTGCTATATATTTAAAAAATATATGCTTCTTGTCATATTAAATAATTATAATATCTTTTAAGTCATTCGGTTTAAACCCCGGTTCAATCTAGATCTTTAAACATTGAATCTCTTCTTCTTCTTCCAGTTCAATGGTTGATGTGGTTTTCATAATCTTGGTAATCATCAATGGCAACTGTTAAGCTGGAGCAGATATTTGACAGCATTTGTGTAATATCGTTCGTCATATAAGCTGCTAATTTACCCTCGCATTTGAGCAGAACAACCAGATCAATGATGTGATTAGGTACCTTGGGTGTATACAATGCTAAATGGATTTTAACCAGTCCGTGGAAGTGTAGGCGAGCCAGGCTTGTCTTAATACTTCCTCCCACCGGTTTGGATGGCTCTGTACTGAACAACATAGTATATTTTCAATGGTGCAATTGAAAACCTTCATTTTTCTGTTTTGTGGGCGTTAAGCTATGCTCAGTTGCAATGAGGTTGTTTAACGCTTCCACACCACACGCTAGAAGTAGCTGGCAAATTTAACATCACCATTTGAAATAAGATGGTGAGCAATGTCATGAAAGGGAGCAACTTCATGAAAGAATATGCATTTATGCATTTGATATGAATGGCATTAAAGGTTTTCTTGCAAGCAACGAATTGCACCATTTTGGAAATTTGTCATTAACCATATAATGGAAGTAAAACTGTGAGGGATGCCATGAAGCGAAACAACTTAATGAAAGGATATGCATTTGATATGAATGTCATCAAAGGTTTTCTTGCAAGCAAGGAATACCATTTTGGAATGAAGGAATTGCTGGCAAATTTAACATCACGATTTGAAGTAAGATTGTGAGGAATGTCTTGAAAGGGAATCGCTTCATGAAAGAATATGCGTTTGATATGAATGGCATCAAAGGTTTTCTTGCAAGCAAGGAATTGCACCATTTTGGAAAACCTGTCAATAACCACTATGATGGAATTGGTTCCCTTCTTGGTCTTGGGAAGTCCCACGATGAATTCCAAGCGAATATCTTCCTAATATGAATTGGGAATGGGCAACATGATGAATACCCGAAATTTTGGGCTGTTTCCTTTTATGGTTGACAGATGGGACATTTTTGCCACAAATGTGATAACATCTTGTCGAATGTGTGGCTAGAAGAAGTCATCTTTGAATTGGGAAAGAGTTTTCTATTGATCAACATTTGTTGCTAGACCATGGACATAAATCTACTTGATGAGTTGAGCTCTCAACGACGTATCCGGAATGCACAAATGATAACCTTTGAATAGAAATCCATGCTGTAGTGAATAATCTTTAATGCTGTTAAATTGAGTCCATTGCTTCCAGATTTCATCAAAGTCATGATCACAGTCTTAAAGGTCTAATGAATTCAACAATAGTGATTTTGGCTTGCATGTTGGTGAGAATATTGGATTTACGGCTAAGTGCATCAACAACACGATGCTGTGATCCAGATTTATGCTTTAATCCAAGGCTGAATTTTTATAAAAGAGAATCCAATGTGCATACATCCGGTTAATTGTTTTCTGTGAGTTTTGGTACTGCAAATTTAATAACTGAAATATAAAAAATATATAATAATAATAATAATAATAATAATAATAATAATAATAATAATAATAACTATATGAAATAAGATGTATCGATTCGAAATAACTGTCGAGCGGTTCGATTATTAGAGTCGAGAGGGGGCTTTTTGCTGTCCTTTGACCCGTAGCCTTCAAAGAGCGAACAAACGAGAAAGAGAGAGTGAAGAAGAAATCAGAGAGGAATAAAGCGAGGCGGGTCGTTTCTAGCCCTAATTTGCGGATTCGTCAAGGATCTTCACATCCGACACATTGTCTAGTTCAGTGGTTTTCCAATGAGTGAAGACGGGAGGAGGAGGAGAAGATTTTGAAGGAGAAGAAAAAGCCGAAGGAAGGAGTATGCGGCTCCTTCGAGAGGAAGGAGAAAGGATGAAGGAGGAAGTAGTGGAGCGAACCTTGCATGCGTGCGGGATGGTCAGTCGAGCCTTTCGACTCTAAGCCCTAGCCGAAGGGGGCAACAACATTGTACTCATGTGTAGTGGAAGGAGGAGGCGGCATTGTGCGTGTGTGATGCTGGATTGAGTTGCAACCAAAGAGGAAGGAAGGGGGTCAGACTACTTAGGCGCTGTGCTCGTGTTGTGGAGGAAGAAAAGGGGCCTTCGTGCATGCAGGCAGGGCAATCAATCATAGTTTTATTAAAAAAATAATAAAAAGTTTCTGGTTGTGTGCGTGCTTGTCGGGGCTTGCATGTGTGAGAGCGTGCATGTGTGAGGGCGTGCATGTGTGAGGGTGTGCGTGCGTATGTGTGTTTAATGAAAAACTTTATTGAATCGGGATCAAAGCTATTTAAATCCCGAAATTAGATGGGGAAGAGGTGATGCAAACTTTCTGTACGAGGGAAGAGGAAGAGGAAGAGTTGCGGGCTTGAAGTGGAGAGTCGAAGGCTAGTGAAACCCTAATGTGCAAGTGAAGGTAAGTTCTTGTTCTAGAATTGTTTATTTGAATTTTATATTCATTATATATATATATATATATATATATATATATATATATATATATGTTAATGCGAAAAATGTTAATTGAGGTCAGAAAGGCTAGCAAAAAATTTTATGTGCAAGTAAGGGAGGAGATCGATCTGAAATCCTATAAGGTACAGGTTAAGGTCAATGTTATTATTAGAATTAATGATAAAATTAGTTAAATTATTATATTTATTTTTTTAATTTAATCAGGAAGTGTGGAAGAAGGCTATTCAGGTTTGAGATTGGTAAAAGATTGATGATGTAGTGTAGTGAAGGGATAACTATTGAAGATGTCATTTAAGATTTTAGGTGAGTAATTATTTTCTTGTTTGTATTAAAATAAGATTTTTTTTTAAATGAATAATTGCATTATTGTTTTATGTACCTGCTTTTATAATCAGAGACATGTTGAAATTACAAAATTTTTGAAATGAATGAAGTGAAAATTGAAAACAGAGAATTGTGGTTTCAATGTTTTAAATGGAAGTAATTAAAAGAAATGAAATGTAAAAGCTCATGTCAATGAGGATTACACCTTAGATGATACTAGTAGGGGATGCAATGTATTCATGCACAATAAACAAAATAGTAAAAGTTTATTTTCACGTGCAAAACTTTGAGGGTACTTACGGGTATAATTTTGAGGATACTCTCGGGTATGACGGTAATCTTTATATGATTTTTATAGAGGTTAAAAAGGGCAAATACTTAAATGAAACGCGAAGAGATAAATTTAAAGTGAAATGTTACAGTTTTATGAAATAATGAACTTTATTTTTTTGGTCATTCATACATAACATTTGCATATGAGTTTAATGTATATTAAGATTATAATTGTTCATCTAGTCCCGACTACATACTTTTGAATTTAATGGTTTATTTCGAGAAAAGAAAAACTGTACATTGATTTATTTGACATGTGAAACTTAGTTTATAAAAGAAGGACTACGACTGATAGTTATAATATTATGATATGGTTGTAGTTTCTTTTTACATTGCTTTTTCTTCAGAGTAGTGATATACATATATATGTTAGTTTGAGATGTTTATAGTCTATCTTATCATTTCTGGGTATTTCGATCTCATGTGTATTGTGCTATGTGGATCATTAGTAACTCTTTTATTTATTGAAAGTCTGAAAAAATTTGAAAAATAAATTAAATATTAATACCGTGCGACCGCAATTCATAACTTGGTTAATTCTAAGCTATCAAGCCGGGTAACAAAGCCTTATGATCACTATTAAGAACAAAGTCTTAATGCAACATATAATATTCTTGTTAAATTTGCCTTATCTTTGACTTTGATGACAACATATGCTTCATTATTATAATGCTTCAGGATTTTTGTCCATGTTTTCGATTAGCAGATTTTAATTTATCATTTCAGTTTCCTGCGAAGGAGGTGAAAAGTTGTCTAAATTAAGAGCATGATCTGTGATGCTTTGCTTATGTTTGCATGTTTTTGAACAGCTCAGATTAGATTTGTATTAATAAATCTTAAACCCTAAGACATCATCTTGAGAAAGCATTGATAGGCCATGCTAGAAGTTCCCATCAATATGAGGTTTGTGGGAGGGTTAATGCTCGCTGCCTTCATTGTAATGAGGTTGGTGCCATGTTCAATTGACATCAAACATTACACATGCTTGGGAAACTGTGTAACTGCTGGTCATCTCAATTTTGTTGTTTTATGAAGATTCATTGACATCAAACATTATGCAGTGTGATTCTATATAATTTTATTATTTTTTATTTATTTCTCAATAATTATGTCAGTTCTGTTTTTCTTCTGTTTTCATAATTCTACTTGCCTGTAAGGTAATTTTTATAACTGTTTGTCTTATAACGCTTTTTTTTGGCTTGAATATCTCTGAAGTTCACTAAATTTTTCAGGTGTGCCTGTTATGTTATGTTGTGGTTTTTATAGTTCAATATTTTTACACCTGCATTTTGGCTTAAAGGTGCAATCTAGGTGCTGCTTTTTTGGTTTTTCTGTCTCCTTATGTTTAATTGACTATGATTTAATTATGTAGGTTGACATAGTTGATTTCAATGGCAGTTTTCTAGCCCGTATACGTGATATTGCTGGTGCTAATCCAATTATACTAGTTGTAACAAAGGTGTTGCTATGTCTGTAATCATTGAAATTTCTTTTACTCTCTTTATTTCTTCTAAGAATCCTTTGAATGTTGAATAAGTTTATAAATTTCTGTCCTAGGTTGATCTCCTTCCCAAGGGTACGGATTTGAATTGTGTGGGTGACTGGGTTGTGGAAGCTACCATGAAGAAGAAGCTCAAGTAAGACAGCTTCTTTCTTTCATTTTTTTTCCTTTTCGATTCTTAAGCTTTACCTTTTTATATGTCTTTTTAAAACCACCTGGCAGTGACGTGTTTTTATCTTGAATGCTAATGATGCTTGATTTTAGGTGTTTTGCCCATTTCTTCTTGTTTATCTAGTCAATTTTGTTTTCTTTATGTGGAAGGTGGCACTGGCTGCTCGTGTCAGTGATAAATCCTTTTGATTATTCATGTTAATTGTATAATTTGATTCATATTTTCAACTATTTGCTATTCTTATATCTTATTTCTTTATATTTCTTGTTTGCTTTTTAATTCATAGATTTTGATTTATTTATGATGTCTATAAACTTCATTATATTTATCTATGGCCCAACCAGATAATTATTATTTGGGGACATTTACATGCATAGCAGACGAGTCTTATTTCTTTACATATCTCTCACCTAAACTTTCATATTTACACACATATCACTCAAATCTTCAACATCACATAAAAAATAACTCTATTACCACTTTTGAAAAAGTGAAATATACCTTTTCATGTATTGATTTAAAGCACCAAAGTGCTATGTATGTAAATATGAAAGTTTAGGTTTGAGATATGTAAATACATAAGAATTGTGCGCTACTTATGTAAAATTCCCTTATATTTTTATTATGTTTCTTTTGTTTCAAGGAAAATTAAAGTTTTAGTTTTTGTCTTTTGAGGACAAAATTCATGAAGGCAAAGTTAACTCGTGTTTCAGAAGATGACATCAAGCTCTAACAATTTACATATATCTGCAATATTTGTTTCTGTAGTTGTCTTGCCTGGTTCATCAACCTTTGCTGGATATGATTACAGGAGTTATTGCTGTCACTAGCTAATAAGATGATTATTTTGCAGCGTCATCAGTGTCCACCTTACTAGTTCGAAGTCTTTGGTGGGGATTGCTGGAGTTATATCAGAGATTCGAAAGGAGAGAAAGGTCTATTCTTATTTCTTCTCGTACCTTCAAGCTTTGCCTAGTATGAAGATTTTCTGAATTCAAGTTTCTTTAATCATTTTAAGTGATCGTAAATTTACTTGAATCTGAACGTCACTTCGTTAACTAGAAATTGAGAAATATAGTTACCTTGAATACTTTGACATTGGAACTGAACCTCCCTACATGACATCAACACAAATTTTATTTTTAATGTACATATTCTCTGCATCATTTTCTTAGTATTTATTTCAAATTTTATATTTTTTAACGTCCGAAAATTCCTAAACTCATAAATGATGTCATTTATAAATAGTATTTACCAATGTATCAGCTTCAAAAATATGTCGTACAATTGTGCTGATTCTTTATTTTAACTGTGCTTTATAAAATAAAATCATCATCTCTATTATTATTTTAAAATTCTGCATATATTGCATTTTTTTTTAAAAAAGATACAAAATTATGCAAACTTTGTAATCATGCAGGTACAAAATGAGACCTATCATCTCTAAGAAAAAAAAACAACAGAATGACTATCATGTACATCTTTCAAAACAAAACTATCCTTTAAAGCTAGCAATAAGCACAATGTGAACTGCTCGGTTGTTGTCTCTGGCAGTGTGACGAAAAATGACCTGCCTAATTTGAGTAAAAAAACATAGATCCAAACCATCTCTGTTGTTCTCCAATCAACGCTTCCTATCCATAGTGTGCCTCATGAAAGAAATAATGTTGCTGTTATCTTCCTCAATAATGATACCTTTTATCTCAAACGTCCATTGGTCTACCATATGTTTGATTAGAAGGACCGGTTGGAGTTCTACTTTAGCATAGTCCCAGTGAGTAAGCCTTTGACCGGCTGCTGCTATGCAATTCCCTTGTTCATCCCTAACAAGGACGCCGATACCTGCTAAATAAGAGGGTAGGAGATCCTCTTCCACATTTTTGATCCAACCAGGAGATGGGGGGCACGGGGAAAGAGAAGGAAACAGCTTCACTGGCTGACTGGTGCTCCAGTGCTTATGTATTGGATATGCATATGTGAGTGCGAGTGTGAGTGACTCAAGTACTGTAGCTGCAGTGATAGTTGAAGTCCCATGACTCCTTACACGCTTCTTTGGATTATGAGCCCTCCAGCAGTCATGGGTGGCATAGCAAAATATTCTGGCCATGGCCTTCAAATGTCCTTCAGATTTCCACAATTCTTGGACTATTCCGTTGTAATTGCTGAACAGGGGATACCAACTCCCCACTTCCGCATGATTAGAATAACCTGAAGCAGGACTATACACTTAGTTGTAGTGCGTTCGGTCTTTTTCTGCCGGGCATAAAGTGTTGGATGCAAGCCCGTGTTAATTAGTTGGTATAGCATCATGTACTGACCACCAGAAAAAAAACCTCTCACGGGGGTGTAATTGCAGCTTATAGACCACCTGTAGTTTCTTGTATAAGGAGAAAACAAGACATTGTATGTAAGGGATGTAATGGTCTTACCCTTAGTGAGCTATGTCTGATCTTCTTGGATGTTAGTGTTAATGGTAACATTCATACCATTTATAATCATATCTACATTGTATGACATCATTGTCCTACCTCCCACCATTTAAAAGCTCAGCCACGTACAAGTAATAGTTTTTCTACATCGATAAATGTAGGCCTACGTGCCAGTGGAATGTCAAGAATCCAAGCTTAATTAAGGCAATGTTTGTTGTCTCTTGTAGCAATTCGTCATCTCAAAATAGAGTTTAAGCTGTGGGCTCCATCTTTAAAGGATCCGCCAAATGGTAAAGTAGTTTCGGTGGCAGCTGCTGTTCCAAAGATTGTTCCCATATCTCTACCGCAAACATTTATTAAGTAAAGCAAGAAATCCGATTCGCCAATTCCTTGCAGCATGATAACCCAATCCTCCTAGCTGGCATGGTTGGTAAATTTTGTTCCAGGTGGCAGAGCAGGGCGCCATGGTTTGATCCCCTTCCCCCAAAGAAAATGTTGACACATTTTTTCCATTTCATTTAGCGTACTTTTAGGCACACTAGAATGAGTGCTTATTTGCATAAATATGGACAGCAATGATGAATTTATACCAGCCATAGATAAGTGACGAACATCTGAAACGGTACTCTTGTTGATTCTTACAGATCAACTAGGTGAAGTCAAACTTTTGCAGTTTCCTTTGAGCTAGTAGAATACCACAATGATCAAATTCCTCTACTCCTTAAATTTTAGCAATCTGGCGATCGTCCTCTTCTTCTAATTTGGTGTCTCTTTGCTGAAATACACAGTTGATTTGCAGTCATTTACATATTGATCTCTCCAACTGCTGTAACTGTTAAGAGTTTGCTGCAGCACCTTCACAGATTGGATGGTAGCAGGGCCGAAGTGTAGAACACAGAATAGGTTGAGAAACTTTGGTTCCGTGGTTAGAAATGCTAATGTCAATCTGTTTAACCTTGCCTGCCAATGCCAGAGAAAGCAATTCAGAACATAGAATAATAAGATAATGCGATAGTGGACATCTCAGTTTAAAACCACACGGCGCTTCAATCCAGTTTGTCCGGCTTCCATTGATGAGGATGGCAAATTTAGGGAAGCTGACACAGAGGATAATCCAATCAGCAGACTGGGAAGGACAGTTCTTAAATTTCAAAACCATTCATAAGTGCTTCCCAACTCATTTTGTCCTATGTTTGCTCCATGTCAATTTTGAGAGCCATTAGACCTATCTCGCTTGTAAAAAAGTTTAAACTTATTCATAGTTCCCTGAACAATGAGACAATTGTTCGAAATAGATCTTCCTGGAATAAAAGCCCCTTGTTCCTCTGATATTTAATTTTGGGTCGAAAACCTTTAAGTCGATTCACCAGCATTTTGCCCACCACTTTTTAGATAGTCTGGCATAGACTTGTTGGTCTTAGCTTCATGGCAGTATCTGGATTTTCGGTCTTGGGCATCAGCACCACAACAATTCTTTCCAATAACTGGGCATCACACTAGATGTAAAGAAGTCACCCACCGCCTCAATCACCTTCTTTTTAATGATCTGCCAGAAGCTTTTAAAAAATGATACGGTTATCCCATCCAAACCAGGAGCTTGATTGCATCCCATTTGCTGAATAGCATTTCAAATTTCCTCTTCGTAAACATTGGTTGTGAGAACCACATCACTACCTGTTAGAACCTGCCTAGCTTCTCCCCCACTCGGACATGAATTGGTGTTAACCCAAGAATAATTTTAATGTTTGTTGAAGAACTTAAACAATATAGCTGCCATCGGAGTCTTTGATTTGGTTTATATGGTTAGATCTATTACGTGCGGGTGCCACTGAGTGAGAGAAGTGTGAATTACTATACCCCTCATTGGGCCATCTGGTTTTGATCTTTTGATGCCACCACGTAGCAATCCTGGCAAGAGTCACATTCAATTCGGGCACTTTATTACGAAGCAAGGTCTCCAATTCAAGCGTGAACCCGCAAGCCATGTTTCCTGCTGTTGAAGCTCTTTAAATTCTGGTTGAAGCGTATTTTTTTCTTTCCCCAAACTCCTTCAGCTTGTTCTTACTCCAATATCTCGGAGCTTTCAGAGTTTTATCACATTTTTGCTATAGGATCTCAGCTTTATTCCTTGACAACTTCTTGCACCAAGTCTTCCTGACAGTGTTTCACGTAATTGGGTAGGACTGCCATACATTCTTAAACTACAACCAGCTTGATGGGGGTCTTTATTAGCATGGATCTTACCAAAGCTTCCTCCTTATATGGTGGTCTTTATTAGCATGGATGGTAGCGAAAAGCTATCTCTTGTGATCAGGGAAGTGGGCATAACCAATGATGCATTGTTTCTGCATGGTATGGATAGTGAAATATACTAAATCCTTTCTCCATAGGATGATCGTGCTTAGGGCTATCAAAAAAGCTCGTTGTTTGCGAACAATTTGTGTTAGGTTCGTCAATGAGTTCTTGTTTGATTCTTTCGATAAGTAAACGAGACGAACGTGAACAAATTTTTTTCGTTCGGTTAGTAAACAAACCAAACACAAACAGTGATGTGTTCGAATCGTTATTGTTCGAATATAAAATAATTTAAAATAATTAAATATAAAAATTTTAAGATATTTAAAAAAAATAAATTTTATAAATTATAATATATAATAAATTAATAATAATAATAATATATTAATATACCATATTAGTAATATACTAATATATATATATATATTATATATCTATTTAATATATATTATATAATTAATATAATATATTATTTATATATATTAATATTAGGGATGTCAAACTGGCTCGTCGTTCGCGAACAGCTCGTGTTCGGCTCGTTCGTTAAAAAATGAACACGAATATTGACTTCACGAACAATTTCAAACACGAGCTTATTTCAAACAAACTAAATTTCAAACGAACCGAACACGAACATAAGCTCTGTTCGTTCGTGTTCGGTTCATTTACACCCCTAATCATGCCTCCTGATTTACCTTTGGCAGGTTGAAAGGCAAAATCCCAATTGCTAACTATAATTCGATTGTCATGACCCAAACTAAGAACTCGTAATTACCAAGACAGGACTTTCAGTTGGGCGGAGAAAAAACTAACAGTTTCATTTCATAATTAAAATGAAATTCAAAACACAGAAGAGCCAATCTATTGCATAAAACTTATATTTACAACAATTTATTTATATTTAAGCATTTACATGTAACAAAAAATAAAATGAACCATAATATCTATCAGTCTGCACTCCACAGCGCCTGTACAAGTACTCTCTGTGATCGATTTAGCTTAAAGCTAGTTTTCCTGTAAAATGTTAGCAACTAAACGTTTGAGTTAAAACCACTTAGTGTGAAAAAATTTCTAAATTATAATAATTTTTGTTTTAAAATATTTTGTAAAAGTGAAGTAAAGAGAAAACAGTAAAGGAAACAATTTCATTAACTTATATTTATTTCTTTCACAATTTTAATTAATGAGAGCCATAAACACTTACTTTAAAAAATATACGTTTAAAATTTTTCAACCTACCATAATGGTAGGCAACCATTTTTATTTTCGTGCACAAGTGCATTGCATTTCCCTGCTAGCACCATCTAAGGGCGACTTCCATATGCATTTATGTATCATTTTTTATTTTTTTTTCCTAAAATTAAAAATTAAAAGAAAAAAAAGAAACTTTGCAATTAAAAAAAAACTGGAAAAAACTAAAAACATGTGTAAATATGTAGAACAATTGTAAAATAAAAAAATATTAATTCATTTCTACCATTTAATCAAATTGTTACTTTCCCATGTTCAAATTCAACCTTGTGGCTTATCTATAAGAACGATTTTAAGTTCTGTCGATTTCTTTTTCATAATATTTTAATTCTAACTTTACTATTATAATATATTCATTTGAAATTTTTGTGTAATTTACCATTTCATAGAAATATTCAAATTACCTTTATTCCTATGAAATTTTTAAGTAAGTTATTTTAATATTAATACATATAATGACAATAATTAAATCAATTATATGTTAAAGTCTTTAAACTTTTCTTTTGAGCGTACTTGAATTTAATAATAATTTAGTTATAAATGAATTTTAAACTTAGGGTTTTTTATTTCATTTTAACATTAATTAAATTAGGAAAAATAACAATTAATTATTGAAGTTGAGTTTAATACTTGATTTTTTCCGCTCCTATTTTCTGCCTTAGCTTCCTCTTAAAAACCTTAAAATTTTATAAAGCAAACATTATGAAACAAAATTTATAGTTTAATGAATCAGATTTGTTACCTAAGTTGTAAAACTGTTTCCTCTCCTTGCTGTTGAGCGTTCTCTTTCAATGAAAACATCACAGATGCTTGCTCGAGCAGCTTAAGTTCACAAAAATGCCAAACCCCTAAATTGTGAGCTTACAAAGCTTGTTCGAGCTCTCTTGGATGTGGAAAAAAAACCGCACAAGCCCTTTTCTTCTTCGGCTCTGTTAGTGCATATGAAAAGTTGCTTGTATGGAGAAAAAAGCCCAACTCTCCTCCCTTGCAGTCGGTCGAAAATGCATGAGGGTTTGTATGAACTACTCAGCTCCTCCTTTCTTCTCTTTTGCTCAGTTGGGAAACAAAAATCCTCGATCTTCCTTCTTATCCCTCGCACAAGAAACATACACATGAAGAAGGCTTGTTTTCTTCCCTTCGGTTTCTCGGGCTTGTGTTTGGTAATGGAACAGTCGAGATGCTCAGGATCGTGCGTCTTTGCACGCAAAAGGATTCCATCGAGCCACTCGAGCTTCTGTCACGCTCGTTCGATCGTGAGAATGGAAGTAAACGATGCAACATGTGAGCTGCACTTTTTATTTTCTTCTTCCTTACTTTCTTCTTCTTTTTTTGCGGCTTCTTTTTCTTCTTCTTTCTCTGTTTCTCACGCTCTTTGTTTGGCTTGCTCCCTTTGGTTTGTTCTTACTCTCTTTGTCTCTCTCGTGTGCAAGGAATGGACGAGAGAATCATCTCTCATATAAATTATAAACCTTCCCATGAGCAGCGAGAGTGTGAGCGAGCTACACCTGCCTCTCAGGTGTCGTAAACAGGTATTTTAATTTTAATTTTAATTTTTATGTAATTATGTTTATAAAAAATTTAAAGGGTATTATTACATCGATCCACCTCCTTGCAAGTAAAACTTCACCTCGAGTCTCAACAAGACCCTAAAAAATCAGCTCAAACTTTCCAATAATATGTCAGTGGTAGTTACCCTCTATAACTCTAGAAAAGGATGTTTGTAATTTAGGACCCCTAGGGAATGCGTCCTTGTCGACCGTAGCATCCTTCACTGGCTTCTTGCGTTTTCATGGGTGAGACTCGACACGCACCATCCTAGCATGCTCTTTCTCAAAGTGAGCTTTTGAGACCCTCTCCCTACTATTTTTTTTGCTTGTTTTGGCATTTGATTACTTCCCTTCCTATCAAAGGTCTCCAATATCTGGGCAAATAATTTTAATGGCGTGATATTAGCAGCTTTTATCCAGCATCCCAATGCTACTAAAAAGTAAAATAATGCATAAATTTGTGGGGAAATTTTGAGAAGGAGCGCGTAAGCTAAGGAATTTATGGGGAGGAGCTCCCTTTAAAAAAAGTTTAGTTAGGAGCATAAACTCTCCCATGAGCAGCGTTTCATGCTTAAATGCTACTTTCATAAGGAACGTCCCCCTTAGGGGCATTTCCTTTATAATATTAAATTTTGTAATCATATATGATATTATATATTAATATTAAAAATATATTATATTATATTATTATTAAAATTAAATGATAAATTTATACTATATTAATTATTCTATAGATAATTTCAAGCTAATTAAAAAATATATGTGAACAAAATGAAAAAAAGCTAACAATAAATTGTATTAAAAAAATTATTTTACAATAAAAATTATCATAAGACAATGTTTTCATATTACAATTATCTTTTCCGCCGATGTAGAATGACATGAACCCGACGCATATCGAGAAGACGGTTGTAATGGTTGTTCTCACAACTGGTGGTATTGAAATTTTCTTTCAACATCATCATCTTTAACAACTTCTTTCATAGCTTGTTGAGGGCTTGGGTTACATAATAACTCTACCTCCAATTTATACACCATCGGTACTCATGAACAAAAAAAATATATCATTCTACCCCACTACCATGACATCTTGTCCAGTTTTTTGGTAAGGTAATCTTTCTGTTGATTTTCTGCAAATTGTTAGGTTGTTTCTTTTTAACTATTTTACTTTGGTTGCGCCTACGGGTGACCAGAGTTCACGGGCTCAGCTTTTCACATCAGGAGAGGTGGAAGAAGCAGCATCCTGCACTTGTGTTTATCAAGGTCTATCCGAACCGGGTATCTCATCAATCACAACCCCACATTATATACTCATCCTCTTTTGGTCATTCGGTCTGTGTAGAATTAAGGGTCTGTTTGAGACAGCTGTAGATTCTCAGCTTTTCAGTTGCAGCTGTATTGTCACAGGAAGCTGCTGCAGGGAAACTGACTGCCTGTTTATTGCAGCTGTGTGAAAACAGCTATGTGATAGCTGTTTCTGAAAAAAATGATAATTTTGCCCCTATTTAGTAAAAATATTTAAAACAGAACTATGACAACCACATATTTGATACTTCAGAAGCAGAAATTCATTTCAAAACAGAACAAAAGTTTAGATACACAACTCCAACTAACAAATAAATTTAAGTCCGTTCATAACATAACTATTTAAGCCAAATTAAATTTTGGTTCGGTCCTTTTAGTTTTATCAAAACTTCGATTGGTTCAATTTTCCGATTTCGGTTTCATGTTACAATTAGTTTCAACTCTTTGAAAACCAAACCATCCTAACTTACCAGATGCTCAACCCCACCTCCAATACCAAAACACAGCCAACACCTCTTCCTGTCCAAGTTATAGAATATCTGTGATCTAGTTAAATTATTGGTGCCGGAAAAAAAAAAATAGCAGGATCATAAAAATACTTGCAAGTCCAAACAATATCCTCCACAAAATAATACAAAGAAACTAAACCAGCAGCTCCAAAAATAAACAGATAATTCCTCTTCCAGAAAGCCTCCACTTGCAAACCAATCACGTCTTGGTACCTCAAAAACGTCGATATGATGCTTGATAGAGGCCTGCTGATTACCGATTTCTCAAAACCTTCAGTGATTTTGACGGAATTGAAATTCTTAACTGAGATTAGTCTGTAAATTAAACCCTTCTATAAAATCACTAAACCCCGTCACTTTAGAAGAGAGATTAGGTAAATTGGTTGAGAACCCTGCGCTCATCTTCCGTGAAGTCGAATGACCGCGAGAAAAATTCAACCGGTTGTCTTGGAGGAAACGAGATAGAACAACATTGATAGATGGAACCAAAACTTCTTCAAATCACAAAAATTTCGCTTTGAGGGTTTGGCCCTTTAAAAGAAGCTGTACAGTGCGAAGAGAGAGAGAGAGAGAGAGAGAGAGAGGGGGGCGAGAGGGCGAGGGGTAGATTGGTGCAGAACGGCTGAAGGCCTCGATGCAGACGCGAAAAAGGGCACCAATGGAAAAAGCTGAACGAGAAAGTGGGGCCAAGGGGTTGAACCCGCGGCCGGCTTTTTACCTAAAGCACGCTGCGCCACCCCTATCCCGCCACCCCAAACAACGATCAATAGTGGCGCCTCGCCGTGCCGCTGCCCTTCCGCAGCCCCAAACACAGCCTAAGAGAGCTACAATTTGTTTGTTTGTTCGTGTTTGTTCCTGTTCGTTCCTGTCCCAGTGATCTTGTTTGTTCTTCACCTGTTTATTTGCATCATGATTCAATCCGTTAGAATTGCCTCCATCTTCAGCTGCCTTACCGCCCTCCTTTTCGATCTTCCCATAAGGACATAGAGGGGAAGTGTTCGGTTTGTACACATTTATGGGAGCTTCAGTTTTAAGAGAGTTGCAATTTGCTTCCTTTTGTCCATTAAAGCCCACACTGAAAGCATAAATGGGAAATTTCTTCATATTCAATTTTCTGAAATAAGTTTCCTTGTATTCCTTTTACCCAAACCTCGGAAAGGAACTCTTTCGAATATACAAATTCTACCATAAGAGCTTCTTCCGCAAGAGCTAGTATGAGCATCAAGCCAAAGTGGTTGCCCAATCATCGTGGCAATATAGGTGATTGTGGCAATATTCCAATACAACAGTGGCAACTGTGGTAATCGAATCAATACCTGTGATCAGACTCCATGAAGCAGTCTTGAGAGAATCCCTTTGACCATCTATCCGTGCCAACAATTTGACCTGCTATGACCCATGTTGATCCCATCAAAACTTGATGCCTGGCTTCCACATTGTCAAAAATATAAAAGAAGCAATCTCCACTCACTGAAACCGATTGCAACCTTCCAAACCGTTGCATTCATCGATTAAGTTTAGCCGCCAAGATCTAAAAGGAATCCTTTTGCCCAGCAGTCTTCCGACTAGTGTTTTTCCAAGCTTTTTCAAGTTGTCACTCAAAGCTTCACGATTTTTTTATTTTATTTTATTAAAAATCATTATATTCTCAAATAGAATTATAAGTAACTTCATATGTCAGTCCATATGTTTATGAAGTGATAGAGGTGATAAATGGGCAAATTAGAATTTTTTAAAGCATATTTTCTTTATAAGGCAATTATTTTTTAAAACTTTAAGAGAGAGATCTTGACTTTGGTATTTTAGTTAAGTAGTTATAAAGCGATCAGAAGGTTTTTATTATTATTGCATGTATGTAATTCTGTGCTATTTAACCTCTAGGTATTAATCTTCAGTAATGTATACTGTGCTAAAAACTTGTGAATAATCCAATAATAACAAGTTTCCTTGCTCTCCTTTTTTTGCAGGGACGGGATGTCTATGTTCTGGTTAGCGAAACAACTTTATTTATCCTGAAATGCATTTTTTTTCTTCTGTTGATGTTCAGTCTCTTGCTAATTATTTTCTAGCATGTTAATTGAAATTTAGACTTCCAGATTGCTTGGTTTGGATTTTTACCATAATGAAAATCTGAGTTCACTCTTCTCCCATTGAGAACATATGTCGTTTTGGATGCTTTACTTTTTTAGGGATTTTATATTGTTTATTCTCGTTTTTATTTAGATTTTCTTCAAACTCTGAGACAGTTATCGAAAATAAGTTTGAATTAAAAAAAAAGAAAAAAGAAAAAAAGTTTAAAACAGGCACACTATGTTATGCATGTCCTTTAATATTTCAAGCGAAAGGAGAAAAATGAAATGCATAGCATTCCATCCCGTTTATGCTAGATTAGTGAAATGGACGCTAAATTGTACAAACTTGATTATCCTTTTATCCCTCATTCTCGTACCTGATAGTCTGATTATATCTTCACAAAATGACATTTACTTAATTTTGCATGTTTTTCATTTAGCTTTGTGCTGTACAAGAGAGTGTTGTATACTTGAACTTTTATAATTTTGTGATAATCAAATAAAGTCATTTTTGGAAAGATCACTGGGGTCAATATTTTGATTTGTGCTAAATAGAAAGGGCTTGTTGATAGTAAATGACTATATTTGACTTTCTTCTTGACTGACCATGTGGCATTAATTGGTTGACTAGTTAGGTCCAATTATTGCTCAAATTGCTTCAATATTTATATATTATATATTAATTCATAATGTTTTTAAGTATCATCCTTTTCTAGCACAATTCATAACCAATTAATGAAATTAGTTTAACATGAAGCAATTATGAAAAATTGACAAATTAGAAGTAAATTTCACAAAAAATAGATGAATTTAACATAATGATATAGGAGGAAGTATCCCTCTAAAAAATGTAAAATAACATGAACTCTTATTCATAGTGTCTTGCGTAAAACCTGGTGAATATTGAATGGCAGAGATAATTTTTTTCTTATGCTTTCTTCATCTGGCTAACAAGATTTGAAGCATCCTATACAAAGTGTCAAAGCTCTAAGACTTCCATCAGAATCATAAAGTTGTTTAAGAGCTTGATCATTGATGTATTTAATAATTGGAAGATGTGAGGCCATCATATTAGGAGGATCAACATCAATGTTTAGCTGACCACATCCCAGGGGCTTAAGAAGCAAGGACAGGCTTTGAAAGCTCTGATTCCATGATAAGATCTTGAGTGAATTCCAAGTTTTCTATGCAAATTGATCTAGAGTTGGAGTTGCTACCATCAATTTTTAAGATAGAATCCAATCCTTTGTAATCTCTTCTTACACTTGGTTTTTCGATTTTTTCAGTTTCAGATGGTCCTTGAAGCATTTAGAGTGGTTGTGCCAAAAAATTTTACTAAAAGAACATCATGAACACTTGTTTTCAAATCTATCTTCCATCAATAGTCATAAGATGAGTAACCAATGCACACTTCCATTCGGAGGAATGTTAACACTTTCAATCATAACTCTAATTATAAGCAGTTTAGAGAAACTAGTCGCAACAGTATCCACTTGCAGAAATTTATTAAACAATAGAACGATAAGTTTGTTTCGTTATCATCCTTGTAACCACTGTGAGGTTGATTTTAGGTTTCTTATTATGGTAAAAAACTTTGTTGTAGATTTCCTTTTTTAAATTTGATTTTTTTTGTCATATAAATTTATACTTGTGTCATATGATAGTACAAATTAAAATCTAAAAAAAGTCAGACATCAAAGCATCCTTTGCCACTAAAAATCAATTATATGGAAGTGATGGGAGTTGAGCTTTGAAGCTAGCTTAATTGAAGTGAGTTTTAGTGGTAACTCATTGCTTCTCTTCATTCATATTTGTTTTTTGATTGTTGCTTTTTGTGAACTTAATTCATGTGTTTTTTGAGGCCATAATAAGTTTTCTAGAAATTAGGCTAAATTAATATTTTAATATTTAATTGAGTACGTCATTTAATAAGAGAATTTCATCTATAAATTATTTATAGACATGTTATTAATTTGATTAATCAGACTATTCATATTCATATATTATTTAAATAATTAAATAATAATCAAATAGATAACTTATTTTTAATCTGACTAATTGATTTGTTATTTACTCATCATCTGATAAGATTAATTGATTATCCTAATCATTAGTTAATACCTTATTATCTTTATTTTGCATAATAAATAATTAAAATAATTATTTATTTATTAATTATTTAATAAGGAGTTAAAATTTGTTATTTTCTAAACCATCATTTTTTAAATAAATTGCCTGATTAATTCTTTATTACTAAAATTTTCTATTATTGAGTTAGTCCATTTTTTTTATAATTATTAGAGAATGACTTATTTACGCACCGATTTTCATAATTAATTTGATTTATTAGATTAATTTAATATCCTTTTTAATATTTATTTCTTAAATAATCAATACACATGCGTGCACACACATGCACTCCCATACACACACACCCGTGCACGCACGCACACACACACATAGATGTGTTACGTGTTAGACGCGTGCGCGCACATACATACACACACAAGTGCTAGACGTGGAAATACAACCATTATGTTGTGTTTGGGACAGTGCGGTGCCAAAAGCGGTGGCTTCAGACAAAATTGCGTTTTGCATGTTTTTTCAAAAAGATGTGGTGTGAAGCTTCATTTTGCAATTTGACCGGACTAAGTGTAGTGGCTACCAAAAAATCGTTGTCTGGCTTTTTAAAAATAAAATAAAATTGTACTAGCCTCTATAGTTTTTTGGACAATTTCTGCTGCTGCAGCTTCACAGTTGTTTCTTCAATCAACTGCAGTTGTCCGAAACAGACCATAAATTTAAAATACTTATAAGCAATTTATAAAAAGAGTAACATGCCCTAATACTTTGAATAAAATAATGGCATAAATAATTAACACAAAGTAATTTGGTTGTTTTCTCGGTTTATCTAGCAAAAGAAGGATGTCTTCTAATGCTCCTATATAAATTCTCTTGATTCTTAAAGAATTTTATCTGAAGTTGATGGAGGCAACTATGATTGAGAGGGCAGGACTGACTGATATTTAGTTTGCATGTTTGTAAAAGGAGCTACAGTTTTTTTTCACACACACCAACACCCCCCCCCCAACACACAAACACTTACAATCATCACAAGCAGATTTGTTGGCTTTAATGAGAATGTTGCCTTGCATCATGCTCTCGTAATAACCCAACAGCTTTGAAAATAGGTAACCAGAGAGTGACAATAAGATTACAATGTCAACATATCTTAGTGCCTTAGCGCCGGTGATAATAAAGTGAAATAATACATTTCTTGATGTATTTACTGCAAAATTGACTAGTAATTATCATTGAAAGTTGAAGATAATTCAAAGAGATTTCTTATGGTGGCGTAACACTCGATGGTAAATCAACAAAAAAAACAAGAATAGATGCATAACTGTATATTAGGCTTCCACACTATATTAAACTTACGTATTGGATTAGAGTTGTGCTTTGGCAACTCACAATTTTAAGAATTCAGGTCATTCTCAGGTAATGGTTTGGCACAGATGGTCTTTAAAAGAGACGTACATTCCATTTAAAATAGAGGATCATAAAGGCGTGACACATATTATTGAAACTATTATTTGGTCATTTGAGAGCAAGAAAAGGAAATTCTACTAATTGACTTACTCTATTGGTTCATTTTAGATGATCCTTGCCTTGGTCGATGACGTCAACTTCTTGAGATTTGTTATGGTAGTTATCAATTAAGTACTTTGATAGTATGCTAGATGAAACCTAGAATTAGATCAATTTAGTAGGGATACTGTGATCAGAAGTGGTTTTAGGATAATGATCTTGTTAGCTTGGAGAGGATTATCCATAATCAGAATTAGCAAATACCTTGTTAGTCAACAAGAAACAACTTAATCATGAAATTTTTTGTAATGGTATGGGCATCATGGGTCTCATGAGAAGGGGTTGATTGGTTTGTCCATCTCACTACTGGCCTGATTCGGGTTTCACACACTTAGAGTGGGTTTGGCCTGCTCTAGTGGGCTTACTATGCTCATATTTTGAAATAGACTTGAGGTTTTAGCTATTCTGTTTTGAAACTTTAGGAGGACTATTGATTAGATTTATGAATTTTGATTTATTTTCTACTTTCTTCTCCCTGGGATTTTCTCTTGCAAGTGGTGTGGTTGTATCTTAAAGTGTAGATGGTGATTTCTTCTTTGACATTATTCTCCCTCTTTCTTCTTTGTTGTCGGTCCCTTCTTACATCTCTACCGCCACCAACTGCTGCTATTCTTGCTACCCTGCCTCAGTTTTGTCTCTGAATCAGGTTATAACCATTTCCCTTCAATTCCCAAATAGCTTTAGATCTCTCCTTTACCAGCACAACATCTCTGAGAAATTCTTGGTTGATGTCATTTAGGGTGCGTTTGGGAGGTTGCTACTTTTTGAATAAGCTGCTGTTGTCCGTCCTACATTCCTCTTCTTGCATTGAAGGCCTGACTTGATGTTGTTTAGCTTCCTTAGGCATGTATGTAGGATCATAATCTAAGACCCTGAAATCGTTATCATCTCGGGATGGATGTCTCCGTATAAAATTATATAGCGCAGTTATTGCATCAACTATCTTGACCTTTTTTTGAAAGAATATGCTGGTATATCTCCGAGTATGACCCACTTCTTCTTCTATACACTGAATGCTCACTCGATAACACTGTGTAATGACGAGTGTTTTTTGTTGAATAGCTCATTCCTTCTAATTACTTGGCTGTTGTGCTCAAAATCAGGAAGATGATATCTCGTGTCGGGAAATAACTTAAAAAATGACAAGAATAATACCTTCATGAATAATGATAACATTATTAGTTTAGTTCAAACATAAATATAATAGTGATTGATTAGTTAAAGACAACAACCTTGGGGAGGTATCGGGAATTTGTATTTGGGCCGTTTGGTTGCAAATTTAACTATTCCGCTGTCGTGTGCACTCCCTTTCTAACTGACCATCACGAATTTGAAACATATGTTGAAATAACATACTGCAAATATGTTTTGTGTAGCTACTCCACACTAACCGATATAGACCATCTTTTCTTTATTCACCATGCGTGGGTCAACATGAGTCGCATCAATTGTTTATATGCAATTTTTATTATAAAAAAAGACACAATTTAAGCTACTTATAACTTTTCTTTAATTAAATGAAGGTCGAATAGAGAGTGAGTTCAATACCTTGAAAAATGACATGTATCTCTAATCGCTATGAATTTCCTATGGTGTTTGAGCAAAAGATGAGTCAATGGTTTGACAATGTTCGTAGCCATTTTAAAAAGAGAGTTAACTCTGACATGGAAATACACGCTGATCATCTCTGAAGAGTGCTAGAGACGCTTAGAAGCTGCATAAATGACTCATTGTGCGACATAATGAAGAGCGCGATAGCTATGGCTTCTCGGGATGTAAATCACGAAGATTAATGCAAACAATATTTATATTGCAATTCATCTAATAAATAATAGAAAATAACTTTTGACATTCGAAACATGCTGTGAATTCGACTGGGATGAGCTTCCGTTAGTTCACCAACCCATTTGTCACCCACAGATGATGATGAGATACAAGTTTTCTTGCAAATGTGTCTCCGGTAGTACTCATGAATCAGACAAACTTTGCTGATAATGATTGTAGCTTGCTTAACTATCGCAATAATCCCTATTGATCACTCCATTAGTTTGAGGAATAATGTTAAGTTTATTCCAAAAGACATGTTATTCTAGGCGCAGATAAATGCTCAAAATGCGCGCAATGAAAGTTTTAAAACTTAAAAAATCCAAAAATAATAAAATGTCAAAAATAGTACTCACAAATCATAATTTACAACAGAAATCTCAAATATTATAAATAGTCACTATGTCATAGTGCTACAACTAAAAAAAAATATGTGCATGATATTTAACTAGTCAGACTGTCTAAAAAACAACAGAGCTACGAAATCCTCTAGTCAGGCATCAGGGTGAAGAAAACCACTCTCTTTTTTCGATCCTCCATAAGTTTTTATAGTGAAAT
>NEWO01000002.1:7095841-7176861 GCA_003013225.1 Phalaenopsis aphrodite | reverse complement strand
CTCTATTTCTAACCATAACCCTAATATTAAATCACTCCCTCTCACCTTCAACCACTCCAAAACCACTCTCTTTATCTTGAATGAAACCCTAAGTGGGGGAAGAGACACCATGCTACCATTGAGAAAGACACAAAAGGGTGTTCAAGAGTTCACAATAGAGGATATGTAAAGGAAATTCCTTTAACTACTACAAAGACATGTTGAATTTGAATTAAGGCAACTAGGTGTAGTCACCCTTAGTCATAATGGTGACTTGTCTTATCAAGAGGAGGAAATTACCTATTTTTACAAAGAAGCTTCTTGTGATGAAGAGCCAATGCCTTGACAATTTGACATTGGTTATTAAAAAAGAAACAATGACTTTGTGGTGAAGATCGAATTGTTGAATTTGATTGTAGTATGAAATCGAACAAGTTCATTGAATGAGTCTACATAATGAAATGAATTTCTACATACAAAAATATTCTATAAGATAAGAGAGTCAAATAGTCAGCCATGAATTTCAAGGAGAGTGCTTTAAAATGAGAAAGAATTGAAGTGTCTTGGATGGTGAGAAAGGAGAATGAGATCACTACGTGGTCTATGATGAAGAGATAGATATAACATTAATACCATTCCTTACATTATTGACAAGACATGCTCTTAAAACTCCACATATGAATAATATCACTCCTATTTCATTATTGAATGGTTGGATTAGTTGTATGGAGCTAGGATATTCTCTAAGATTGATTTGCGCTGCAGTTACCATTAGATTAGGATGAGGCGAGGAGATTATTAGGATTCTCCATAGAATTTAGGGCAAAAAAATATTTTATTTCTCCCAAACAACCAATATAAGTACAAACAAGTAAAATAAATGATAAACACCTACAATTTGAGAGGTAGGTGATTTCTCCCAATTCTTACAATTCGAGAGGTAGGTGATCTCTCCAAACTTTAAACCTAAGACTCACAACAATAATCTCATGCATACCCCACCCTAAACCTATTAGGGTCTATTTATACAAAATAATAATAGATAATAGAAGACAAATTATCGTTAGGAACACAAAATATAAAATTACCCTTAGGCTAGACACTAGCATAACACTACTCCTCCCCCCAAAATACACCTTATTCTCAAGGTTGGAAAAAGAGAAATTGCTACTAGATCAAGTCAGGTGGCTTCAAGATGGTGCCACTATCTGGGTATCCTTTCCCTTTAATCAGAAATTCATAGCAAACAACAACAGTTCTAAATTTAGTCTTGTGCACATCCTTCATCCGCATCTGAATTGGCTGGTTGTCAGACTTCCAATCATTCTTAGAGAATATCGCAACCCAAAACAGCTCATCTCGTAGCTTATCGATCACCGTAATCTCTATCAACTCCATATCATGCACCTCTTTCCCCCTGTTAACTTCGATCCCACTTGCTTTCGTTTGTTCAAGTCATTCAAATATCGTTTTATTTCTTCCAAATGTTGCCGCTCGATCTGCTCATGATTTCTTTGCTCTATACCGCAGCTCTCGATTTGCCTAAACCGGTGAAGCTACTCTGATGTCACGCGAATCCTCTTAATTTTTGCTACTAGGGTTTGTTCCCAACACCATCACTCAACCCCGTGGCAGGCGGAGCTGATTTTGTGTGAAACTTCATTAGGTTCTCCATCATTTCTTTCAGAGCCATGAATCTCTGCTCAAACCGCCCTTCCATGGATGAGAAACATTGCTCCATTATCTATTTCCTCAATTTTCGATCTGATGTGACTCATCTCTTTCTCAATTTTCACCTCTAAAATATCTACTTTATTTACTATCATTGCTCCTTGTACGGTTTTGAAACCCGCGGTCCTCTGTTTTGCTTTCAAACTAGCTTGAATCCTGACAGGAACGCCACAATCCTCATGTCGGCTTCCCAGAGCGCTAGAGGTTCAATCTTTAGGGCACACCCGATCTGGTTGCCGACTTCTGGGATCTTGGATCATGACTGTATCACAACTGTACATCGCGATTTCGCTTCTGTATCGCAAGGATGGAGTGGTAGGAGGAAAAAGATGGAAGTTTTGAGTCTTTGTACGCCGAAATCCCCACGTGGCCATCTCAGCTAACAGAGCAAGATTAGGAGAAAGATGGGAGTTTTGGGTCTTTGTAACCTACAACCTTGTCTGTGGCTGCCCCGCCAGCTCTTATCGCTTGTGTATCGCTAGGTTCGCAATATCTTAGTTTGGTCCCAACTATAGCTCGATCACGCCTGTATTGCTAGGGCACAACAAAAGAAAGATAAGGTGGGACTTTTGGGTCTTTGTAAGCCGCGCAAGAAGTCGTGCATCTGATCCCTTCGATACCAGAGTGCTGGTCGCTGTGATCTCTCCGCGACCCTTCTGTAACTGAAATCCACAATCTAGTTGCTTCAGCTTCTATCGATTTATTTTACTGTAGATCTGATTCATAGAATCTTTAAGCTTTGATACTAATTGTTAGGATTCTCCATAGAAATTAGGGCAACACAAATATTTTATTTCTCCAAAACAAATAATACAACCAAGAACAAATAAAATAAAGGATAAACATATTATGCAGTTCTAGAAGTTCAATCAGGGAGAAGATTTTGCAGGAATGGCCCAATGAAGGAATGTCATGAAATTTTGGTAGGAATAAGACTCATTTCTTACTTAAGGAGAATTTAAATTGGCCTAAATTGGTGCGGAACATGGAAAGACATGTTAAACAATGCTTGATATGTTGTTTGGCTATGACCTGATGAAGTATTAAATGATGTGTATGCCACTATAAAGGATTTCAAGCACATTTGGGTTTGTTGTCAGGATATATTATATTAGCAGTTTCACAGATCAAATTTTTATTTGTTCTATAAGAACTTAGTATGCATTTCTAAGAGTTCACTCAGGGAGAGCATTTTGCAGGAATGCCTAATGGAGGGATGACATGAAATTTTTGGTAGGCATAACACTCGTTCCTTTCTGAAGGAGAAATTAAATTGGCTTGAATTGGTGCGGAATGTGGAAAGACATGTTAAACAATATGTTGTTTGACTATGACCCGATGAAGTATTAAATGATGTATATGCCACTATAAAGGATTTCAAACACATTTGGATTTGTTGTCAGGATATATTACACTAGCAGTTTCACACATCAGATGATTACTTGCTCTATAAGAACATACTATGCATTTCTAAGAGTTTACTCAAGGAGGGCATTTTGCAGCAATTCCCCAATGGAGGGATGACATGAAATTTTGGTTGGCGTAAGACTCGTTCCTTACCGAAGGAGAATTTAAATTAGCCTAAATTGGTGTGGAATATGGAAAGACATGTTAAACAATGCTTAATATGTTGTTTGTCTATGACTTAATGATAGAGTACAAGTCTCTATACTATGCTGCCTATTTCAGAGTTTCCTTTGGCGGACAGGCCTTTAAAGAATTTTACTTGGTATGTATCGTATTGAAGAATCAAAATTTTTATGCTTATTCTTTTGGAAAGCTCAAGCCTAGAACTCATGGATTAATGATAAAGCATAACATATCAATCTTTTGGGAGATGACAACATTTCATCTAGTTTATACGCCGTTAACATGTCACTTTAATGTGTTGATTTAGATGCTTCCAATAAAAAAGGTGAAGCCCCTCTTGCTGTGGGATGATGTTGTGGGAGTCATAGATCTTGCAAGGTGGGATGGACCAACCCACACTCGTGCTACTGGACAGGTTTGGGCTTCTGGCTTTTGGAGTGGGGCCAGCCAGCCCGAATGGGCTTACTGTCATCATAATTTGAAATAGATTTATGGTTTTATGATGTTTGAGTATAAGTATCCAGTTTTGAGACTTGGAGGACTGTTGATTTGGTTTATGAATTTTGAGACTTGTTCTCTGGTTTCTTCCTTTTGGAAGTGCTGTATGGTTGCTCTTTCAAGTGTTGTAGCTTTTATCTTGTTAGAGTGCTGATGGTGGTTTCTTTTCGGACATCATTCTCCCTCTTTCCCCTTGCCGCCGGTCCCTTATCATACCTCTTCAGCTGCCAACAGCTGCTGTTATTGCTGTCCTGCCCCCGGTTTCTCACCAAAATCAGGTTATAATCATTTCCTACCTTACCAACACACTATCTTTGGACCTGTGTCAATTTGATTTTGGCAATTGAATTTTTTCCAGCAGGGAAAACTAAATCATTAAAAGATAATGACATAGGAGTCGAACATATTGATGAGGAACTCCATCAAAATTGTTCAATGAATATTAACATTATTTTGATAGCCTCATGTAGAATGAATCCATGTTTAATTTATAACTTAATATAGTATCATGCTTGGGAATAATAGCCATAGCTGGATGTGATATAGTAGTGTCCATGGGAATGGCGGTTGTAGTAAAGTGGCTCACCGCAGCGCAATAGTGTAGCAATATGTTATAATGATATAGCAATGGGTACTGCAGCATCCGATTGTGTTTTGTATAGCATGACAGGAAATCCTCCAAGATTCATTCAGCTGAAAAGGTGGTTTTGGAAGTGGTCCATGGTCTTCGCTGATAACTGGGTTTGGTGCTTTCTTTTATGCCCATTTTCCTTTTTTTCCCTAGTTTTGGAGTTAAACATAAAAACTTTAATCCTACAACAAAATTTGACATATTTAATTACTTCCCAACATGAGAAAACTTAGTTTGATAAATTCTTGAAACAAACTACAATACATTTGAAGTTGGAATTTGGCACACCATAAGAAATTATAATTATCTTCAAATATAAAGCAAGAAACATAGAATTATCATTATCATAGCAACAAACATGATACTTGAGTGATAATTTGCGGGCTCTTAATTTTAAAATATAAATTTGTCTGAGAATAATTGCTGTTGTTTGTGTTTCATGTTATTTGGTGATATAATTCATTACTATCCAAATTTGAATTTTTTGTTTCTTATTATTTCTTTGATAATGTGAAGGACACATTTTGAAATAAGCTATTTTATTAATATAAATTAAAGCATCCGACATAGTGAAAAATGAAAATATACGGGCGACTGCATGCCAACATCGGTATGCCCACTTATCATTTTGTTATCTTTTTTCCATTTACTAAGTGCTTTCTCAGAAAAGAAAAGGCATTTGCTTACTGTTTTTTTCATTTGTTTTCATCAATCCTTTGACTGCTGACAACAGTTCTCCTTTATTTAAAGTGGCTCAGGTTTTAAAGTTATTTTTATTTATTTATTTTCGGACTAACTTCTCGTAGCACATATTAACATGTTAAATAAAAAAAAATACTTATATTAAAAAAAAAAAACTAAGCTCGACATAATTGATCGAAAATAATAAAAAATAGATCAATCATTTTGCATTTTGAAGAGGAGTGCTTAGCTGTTTAGTTTTGTATTTGATCGGATTTGATGTCTCATCAACAAATTTTATCATTTGGAATGAATATTGAGGCATTTAGAATGGATCTCGAAACATTTATTACAACAACAACAACAAAGCCTTAATCCCACTACGTGGGGTTGGCTACATGAATCATTTTTCTCCATTGCGTCCTATTTAGTGTCATATTTTCATCTAGTTCTAGTAAATTAAGATCATTTAACATTTATTGAGCAAAAAATATTCCAATTCGAATTTAAAATCATCTAGAACTTTGATTTCAACAAACATATAATCAAAATGATTCGTTTGACAAGACAAACTCAATTATACAAAAATTGATTCAATCCGAGTCCAATCAAACTCAAAAAACTATTAAACCACTATTGGAGACTTTTGTGGTTATTGAAGGATCAAATGTATTCTTAATTTGACATCCTAATTTCGAGGTCATTAAGGCTATCAGATTATAAAAAAATTTCTATGATTAAGGGGAGGGTTTTTGATTGGGTGATTATAGGAGTTATTTATTAAATAACGAACTCCCCCACGACTATAAATAGATCCCCTCTCTTCAATTGAAGAGAACGAGAAGATAGAGCCAATACTCAGTGCTAGTCTTTAGGGAAGTCTTCTGCATACGGAGTAGCACGATGTTCTAAATACTATGCAATGACGTATTCCGAATACAAGGTATCAAAGACCCGACGATAATTTTCTGCAGCAACTGTTTTCGACCGTTATACAACGATCTTTTCTGTACAGAAACATCGTATTTGGAGAAACATTGTAGCCCTTTTTTTCCCAGTTGTTAGATGATGGTTTGTTTTTGTACTTGTAAACTTATAGTGGATTATTTTGATTGGGCCATACCGCATGATTTATTTTACTTTCTGGTTTTTTTTCTTATAAAAATTTTTGGTGTCTTCTTCTGTTAATTATTTTTTGTGTGTTGGATTTCATACAACACTGAGATTTTAAATTATTACTCTAGCACCGCGATTTCCCAACACGCAATAGGATTTCATTTCTCTAGCACCGCGATTTCCCAACACGCAATAGGATTTCATTTCTCTATTTTTAAAAGAATAGAATTTTCTAATAGATATATTTTTTTGTCCGATTGTAATATTGCAAAGTGGAAACCCATTAAAAAGCTGCGATTACATTTTTTTTATCACTATCAAAAAAATTGACGATAATATTAAAACAAACAAATTCGAATTTAAAAAAATTATAATTCGACTCAAGTTTATTTAATTCAAATCAAATTACTAAATTATCTTTTTGCAGTGAATGAAACGAAAAGTTAAGATAAAAAGATTTATTTATAGGTTAATATAAGAGTTTAAATAAAAATAAATTTTATGATTTGACAAAAGAAATTGCAACTTCAACTGTATGAAAAAAAAACACTCTTTTCATGGCATATGAAAAAAGAAATATATAAAAATCCGAGTCACCAAGAAAAACGTCTGTCAGCCGTCTGTCAGAGCAAGGAAAAAAAAGGAAAGGCAGCAAAGAAAAATGCAGATAAAAAAAATTGAAGAACTGCCCTACTCCATATTAGCATGCGGTCTCCGTTTTAAGGGCGACGCTGAATTATAAATTTTTCTCTTTTGAAGTGCAGGAAGCTTTAATTTTTTTTAATAAAATAATTTATTTTAAAATTTGTCCTAATGTGAAGTTCTAGATTATGATAATTAATTATTACCAATGCCTTGTACAGGGATCAGCCAACGTTGGAAAATCTGCTTTCATCAGTGCTATACTTAGTAAGCTTTTCTGGCATACTTATGATAATTTAAAATTCTATTGCTTTTTGCTGTGCATCCAAGTTACTCTAATTTTTGTTGGAAGTTTTATGCTCTTTGGAATGTGTATCATCGTGGAAGCACACTTTACTGGAATCATACACCATTTATGTGTGATTTTTTTTTCTACATCATAAAATTTTTTATCAATTTTATATGAAGTACAAATATTTGTTGCTTCATTAGTGCCCTGAAGTTATTATCAACCTTTTGTAGAAATATTGGATGATCAACAATACACAGTCACTATTTTAAAAGAAGTCTTTATGGCTTGTAAAAGGCTCTTTACTCTGTGCTGATTAAGAGCAATGCCAAAGAAGTAGCATGGATTGTTTCTCATTCACTCTTTTGTGATGAAATAATTTGATGATTCGGAAATAAATTGATACTTGATGTAGATCAACATCAGAGGTCCTTATGGAAGTTAATGTAAAATTTTAAAATTAAAAAGTAGAAGAGCATGGATTGTTTCTCATCCACTCATGGATTTGTTGTAGGCGAATTAGGCTTGCGCAAGAATGAGATCCCATTGTTTGATGCTTTTGCTCATGAAGCATCGCAGAAGATTCCCAAGACTTTTATTGACTACTTTGGTTTGTCCATTTGTTTTAGAGTGTGCTGCCGAACTGAATTGAAGTTTAGTTCCTAATTTTTCTCAGAGGGTCCTACAGGAGTGGCTCACAAATTTGACGTTTAGGTTAGAGGTGATGGTCCGGGGAATGCTGTGATGTCGCACAATCTCTTAGAAACGTAAGTTGGTAATGTGAGAGGATCCAACGTCCGGTGGTAGGCCACGAAATGTGCCATTTTTGAGAAACAATCAACTATCAAAATATTGAAATCTTTGTTCCTTTGGGTGCGGGGAAGTCCCACCACAAAGTCCAAGCTAACATCTATTCATGGCGCCTCAAGTACCGGCACAAGGGGTGTACAAACTCATATTCTTTTCGCGGGTTTTGGAGAGATGACAAATCCTACACTGTCGGATGCGTCACTACACATCTCTCATCTGATGGGGCCAAAAGAAATGTTCTTTTACGAAGGCAAGTGTCTTATCCCTGCCAAATTGACTGGCTAATGCTCCATCGTGGTTCTCTTGGACGATGGTCTCTGTCAACGAGCATCAGGGAATGCATAATTTATTTTTTTAGGAGTAGCCATCCGTTTGGTAGTACTTTCCGGTAGGCTGCACCCGACACTGCTCCTAGATGTCATGGAAGTTCTCGTCTGTCTTGTATGTCTTTTATAATCTCAAAACCCACAACACGAGTTTGCATGGACGTGATCAACAGTTGACGACGGTTCAGTGTGTTCGCAATACGATTATGACTTTTGGCTTTGTGTTTGAGACGAACTAGAAAGAAACTAATAATCCTACCCGCGCAGCGTGTCGCGCATTTAGTTTGCTTTAACTGTTTAAGAGCTTTAAAGCTTCGTGGTGCATGAATAGATTAAACTCGTTTGTTAGAAGATAATTACTTCAGTGCTTTTGGGCTTTGACAATTGCATATTACTCATTGTCATAGTTTGAATACTTTCATCGTGAATTATTCAATTTTCTCTGAAGAAGGAAATGAGGTGACCTCCTTGACTGAGGACAGCGCCAATGCCCCTGCCGAATGCATTACACTCGACCTCCAAAAATTTGTTGAAATTTGGTGTGGTTAGAACGGGAGCATGAGTCACTTTTTCTTTGAGTGCTTCGAAGATGGACTAAATTGTGGCTATCCAAGTGAATTCTTTTCATTTGCCGCGCCGGGGGGGGGGCGCAATGATAGTGCTGAAATTTCAGATAAATTTTTCGTGGAAGGAGACTAGCCTCATGAATTGTCGTAGCTCAGTGAATTATTATGACACAATTCAGCTCACAATAGGCTCGATCTTTGTTGGATCCATTTGAATGCCCTGTTAGATACAATTTAACCCAAAAAAACATAATTGGTTTGTGATGAAGTGACGTTTCTTGTGGTGGGCGTACAATTATTCAGCTCATAAGACCTTGAATACCACCCGAAGGTGTTGCAAGTCGTTCTCTTCTGATTTACTATAAATCAAAATATTTTCGAAGCAGACCACCACAAATTTTTCGATATGGGTTCGAAACACTTGTTTCATCAACCGCATGAAAGTGCTAGGTGCGTTGGACAGGTCGAAAGGCATAACTGTCCATTTATAGAGACCATACCGCGTCTTGAAGGCGATCTTCTCTTGATTGCCCTCCTTTGTTCTACCCGTTGTGATCCTCTCTTGATTGTCCGCCTCTTCTTTCTCATAGTTGTTTCCGTCCTCCTCTGCTCTTCCCCAACCCCTCTTCCATTTTCATCCCCCTTCCTTTCCTAGATCTTGCCTATGCTAGCTTCTAGTCTTCCCATATTTATACACGGTGTTTTGCTTAGGTTTAACTAGCTTTTGTTGATTTCTAATTTCAGGTGTGCTTCTAAGGCGTCTCCCTTTCGAGGGTTGTATCTGACGGTGAGTGGTGTTTTACCTGTACGTCGCTCGAGGTGGTGACTACCTCCCTTCGACCTTGCTGCCATCTACCTTCCAACAGTCCTCCCGCCCTCACCTGCTCCTTTTAGTCACCGCCCGTCATTCTAGACTCCATCCCGCCGGCTGCCAACCTTGCTTCCCCCACTCTGGTTCCCTTCCAGCAGCCTGCTTGCCTTCTTCAACACCTTCCAACAACCAGTCGGGCCCCTCCCACATGTTGTCAAGCATCCCAAGCCCTTTCCAGCTGGCCGCCGACACTGTTGTCCCCTTCAGTTCCCTTTCACCAATTCACCAACCCTCTCCATCTTCCAGCAGCTTGTCAGGCCCCTCCCAACAACCACCAGTCATACCAGACTCCTTGTGGGCTGCCAGCACTACTATTCCAGCATTACTCTGTCGCGCTTCCTTAGAGAGGACCATTTTTTTCTGTCATGCCCTTTTCTTATTCCAGCAGCCTGTCATGCCCTTTGTCTGTTTTACATGCACATGTTGCTCCGTCAAAGAGTCATCGTTGTACTTTCTTAATTGCAACAATAAAATGTGTCATTCGAGTGGTGGTTTGTGTTAGCTCCAGTATCGTTTGGTATCGGAGCCAGCTTAATCCTAATTCAATCTTAAGGTTTCCTAGCATCTGCCATAATTCAAAAATTTTCTTTCCGACCGACAAATACCTTTTCCACAGCCACATATCGCCAACCCTAGCTTCCCCTTGTTGATTTTCAAAATTAACAGCCTTAAACCAATTATTTTTACCCTCTTTCACCTCCCAACCCTAAACTCTAGCCATGCCACTGAGGAGATACACACCCAAGCCTACCCATGAGTAGATACAATGAGAGATCTACCAACTTTAGGTGGAAACTTTTGGACATTGAGGATGAAATATGATGGGAGGCTACCTCACTGTGATCGGGAGTGTTGAAGGGGAGAACGAGAGAATCTGAAGATGAAGCGGCAAGCATAATACCTGTTTTTACCAGCTTACTACAGATAGAGGGTACATACTCTAGCTTCACAATTAGAGAGGCCATATCACCGAGCGACCCACCCTCACATCTTACAGATAGGGTTCAACCTCAGAATTTTATTGCCAGAGTACACGCAAGGGAACACTCAAGATGATCCCATCAGAGGACAAGTTGATTCAAAGTGCTGAACAAACGAATCCAATTCGCATCCCTAAATCTATCACAGTTAGGAATCGTTGCAAGTGCCACGGATTTAGGCATGGTGAATAAAAATACACAAGTAGAGGGGTTATCTGTTTCACTGAGCAGGGTGTTGTTAAAAAATTTGGCAATGACATGGTTGATCCAAGAGATGATGAAGACTTCAGAGAGGATTCTCATCTACCAACCAATAAGGAAGATGTGTTATCGATTCCAGTTGATCGCGGGAGAGTGGTTCCAGCTGTGGTATCAATAGCTGTTATAGAAGATAGTGACTTTGATGTAATGAACGTTCATGCAGAATATGAGATTGTAGTTCCTCGAGCTATCGTTTAGCATGCGTTGAGAGGAATGTATATAGGACTGACTTTGGATGTCTAAAAGGGCCAACCAGCCCTCTGTTTCTCTACCTGTACTCCCATCTACAGTAAGACCATTGCAGCCCCTTCCGTCCACCTGCAGCCAATCCACACCATTGCAGCCCCATTCTTCCACCTGCAGCAACCCCACCCCCTGCTGACCATGCTTGCCGCCCCCACATCCCGACTATTCCTTACTTGCTGTCTAGTTGGCAGCCCACCATCCTTGCTCACATCCTAGAGAGTCGCAGGTGATTGTGTCGTTTTGTTCCTGTTTGAAGAGTCTTCGTGTAACCTCATTTGAATTCATTAATAATATTTGTATTTTATGTGGTTTGGGTTAACTCCCGTATCAATTTCTCCCTTTACTAGGTCGATATGGAGAAAGCAACATTAGAGGTGATGGAGAACAAGTATTTGTAAGATGAAGAGAACCTAGCCTGTGGTGAGGATGGGAGTGATGAGTCCTTCTATGTATTTGACATGACTTGCAGTGAAGTGGGAGGTTGAAGCCACGTGTGTTTTTTCTACTCCTCTAAGCAATGGAGAGGAGTCGAGCAGTGAGCATGATCAAGCAAAGTGGGGATTGTGTGAACATGAATGTAGGTGAATCTTATTTTTTCATCTAATTAGTCATTGTGCCTCCTAGATTTTTAAGTAATTGATCATAAAAATTTAATGTATATTTCACCAGATTTGCTACTGGCCATTGATGTGCCTTTAACTTTAGTCTGGATATGTTTTGGGCAGCATCAACTGTCCTCCTTGAATGATTTGTTTGCAGCCTTGAATAATTGGATTTGGACAATATAAACTCTCTCATAATACTACTCATGTTTATAATTTTTAAGTCTCGTTGCTGCTTGCTTTATATCTTGCTTTTCTTTTTTCTCATCAACACGGTGGATATATCATTTTTTTAGAAATCTTGTGTTCGGAACTGGTTGACTCTAAATGCATTTGCTGGCTACTGCAGAGATGATGGCAAAAAAGGATCCGGTGGCTGCTGCTGCTCAAAAGTACAAACCAATGCAGTCTGCTGTGCCTGGAACAACGCTAGGCCGCATTAAAATTGAAGCTTTTCAAGGAGGAGGTGTATGTTTGATGAAATAACATTAATTCAAGTATTCTTTGAATGCCATCATTAATCAGTATCCTTTAATTTAATAGTTGACCTGATTTGCATTTTATTTTATTGTTTTATTATTTTATCTGGCCGTGACTTAGTGCCTACTTACAAACTTTTTTAAATAGGACTGGAACCTATTTTGGTGCATAATAATATATTCTACTATTGATTGAAAATATGGTAAATTTTATCAAGCATCCAATTTCTGTACCGCACATCTTTAGGGGGTGTTTGGTAGCCCTTTTTTAATAGGATTTGGCCATGAATTTACCTTAAATCCAGCCAAGCACGCAAAAAAAAATAAAAAAAAATAAAATCCGGATTTCCGGCGTCTCCCATTCCGTCTTCTCCATTGCCGTTCCATATTCTGCATAGTCGTTTCGTTTGCAAATCCGGATTTTGTAAACTCCATAGAGAGGCGGATTTAATGGATTTACCGTGTTGTTGCTAGCGACCTTCGCTTCTGTCACAAGCTCGCCGAAAATCTGGATTTTATAAATGTTGTTAATGTAAATCCGATCCGCTAGCCAAACACCCTCTTTAGTTAAAACTGAACCTCATGTGTCTTATATTGCTGCATTATTCTGTAAATTCTGGATTCAATATATCTGAGGATATGTCTGATAGCATAGTATTATGATGGATCTAATTGTTAATTAATTATTAGAGGGCGTGATATTTTTTTTTCCTCATAAAGGTAATTTAGTAAATAAGAGGGCCTTGGTATTATTTGATTTGGCTAGCTTAAAAATGCCATAACGCTTTAGAATAAAAGGGGAGTTTTGGAGAGTTTGTTCTCGGGTTTCCAGGTTACGGGAAGGAATTCTTTGTATTTGCGGTAGACTCCATAAGTTTTGGAGAGGTTAGAGAGGAAACAGATCATAGTGGAGTCTAGGATTCTGCCACAATTGATCGGCAAGGCTTTTTTGTTTTTTGTTTTCCTTATCATTCTTAAATCCTATATGCACAATTCAAGTGGAATTTTTGCAGCGGAAAACTTAAAGCAGCAGCAGGAAAAAATCCATTCCAGAGGATAAGTGGTCATAATGGAGTATAAGGCCAAAATTGATTATGGCACTTCGGAAGCCTTCTCTAGCATCTTTCCAATCATGGGGGCTGTATTCTAGCAAACTTGCAATTTTTCAGTCAAGCAAAATGTACGGTTTGCAATTCAGCTGTTACAGTTTCATTTCTTGTAGCTACTCATCCAGCCATACCCAATCTACGTTTGATAGTCCAGCCCCTTGCATATTCCTTCTAAAAGAAAATTTTGCTTTTAAAAAAAAGCTTCCTCTATTCATTCATGACATGAGCTTATAAAGAGCATTACAATATTTTACAAATAAACCCCTAGGCTTCTTTTATATTTCCTTCTTTACCAATAGGACCCTAAACTAGATACAAATCTCAACACCCTACCTCAAGATGGGCAAACGATATTCACTAAGTTTTTTGTCACATAACCTGGACAAATCTAATGAGCTAAGTCTTTTGATGAGTCCACTTACTCCCCAGCTGCTACATGAGCTTGCTTCAGTAGTCGTTATTCGGCGTTTCCCTAATGAACCTATCAACCTCCACATGTTTGGTTCTATCATGTTCCACCTGGTTGTTGGCAATGTCGATTGCTAACTTATTGCACCACAAGTTCATTTGAGCTCTTTGCTCCACCTTGAGCTCTACCAACATAGCTCTCAACCCCTTCATCTCGGCAACTCCTAAGGATTTGACTCTGTATCCTGCCACTGTTGTTGACCTCACAACTACTGAATGTTTCTTGCTCTTCCAAGAGACCAAGTGGCCCCCTACAAACATGCATTATCATGATGTGCATCACCTTTCATCCGCACAACTTGCCTAGTCAGAGTCACAAAAGTTTTCAATGCCTACATGTTCATTCTTCTTTAAGATCAAGCCCTTCCATGGTGCACTCTTCAGGTAACTCAAAATTTGATCTAGTGCGTCCATATGACCCTTGGATCTTGCATGTAGTAGTTCACCACACTCACTGCAAATGAGATGTCGGGACGAGTGCGACTCAAATAGATCAGACGATTCACTAATTTCTCGTACCTCTCGTAATCAAGTGGCTCTCCTGCCTCTACACTCAGTTAGGCCTTCTGATCAATTAGAGAGAATACAGGCTTGCGTCTTGGCATGTCTGTCTTCATGAGGATTTCCATTACATACTTCTTCTGAGATAAGACCATCCTCTCTGGTTCACAGGTCATCTCAATCCCAAGGATGTACTTGACCTGTCCAAGGCCCGTCACCTCAATTTTTTTGTCCAATTTGACCTTTAACTGAGCGATCTCTGTCTAATCATCACCAGTGACTATCATGTATTAACATACAAACAAGTATAGTAGTATGACTTTCATGTTGTCGAAAGAATACCGTATGGTCGGATTGATTTGCTGATATCACATGTTCACCATAACCTTTCTAAACTTATAAAATTAGGCTTGAAGAGACTACTTCAAGCCATAAAGTGACTTCTTGAGCCTGCACAACTTGTCCATCGTCTGACTTGTACCGAATCTTGGTGGTATCTTCGTATACACCTCCAGTAATTCACTATGAAGAAATGCATTATTCACTTCGAGTTGGTGTAATCTCTACGCATCATTCTCCGCCAGAGAAAACCGTGTTCTCAATGTGCTTATTTTTGCTCCTGGTGCAAAGGTTTTGTCATAGTCAATGTCATACCTAATTGTACCATTTCTCTACCAATCGTGCTTTCTAGCGCTCCATCATCACTTCTAGATTTAGTTTCTCTGCCCCGTGTTCGATTTTTATCGAGAGCCCTAAGCTCTTCATGTATATGATTGTTTTTCACTTGGGATACTTCTTAGCTACCTGTCAACACTTGGGTATAGTTACAGTCTAAAGATGCAATGAATGCTCCATGTACATGTGATGTGCTAGAGTATGAAACAAACCGAACAATATCATGTTCTCATCCAAAACAATCAGGAGTATGTTCCACATTGTTGCGAGTGGTCATCCTTAAAAGTTATGGGGTTGAAACTATAAAGAAAAGGAATCACATCACCTGTGACTTCTGAGTCAGGTGGATGGTGTAGGTGTCTCAAGAGTTCGGGTAGACTGGACAAGGGACTTACTGGAAAGAAAAGGAATCACATCACCTGTGATTTCTGAGTCAGGTGGATGGTGTAGGTGTCTCAAGAGTTGTGGTAGACTGGACAAGGGTCTTATTGGCATGAGTGCCACTGCAAGAATAGTTTCTTCATTCTGCTTCATCCTCCTTGTAAATACCCTTAGCTCTCCTTCAGCTTGAATCCCACCATCTCTGGGTTGAATCTCCTCATTTTCAATCTTCTTATTTTCCAGCTCCTCAGCTGATTCATCTCACAGCACAAAACAAGTGATTGTTCTCACATGTACAAATCTCTCACCATTATTACTCACCCCTTATTGTCTTATACCTTTAGTATCTGACGAGTCATCAAAGGGTGAGGACACCTCCAGAGTTTAGTACAATTTGAATTTTCTAATGACACATTCATACTCACCAACAGATTCTTCTCTATCGGGCTCCAACTAACATACCATGTTTGGGTAGCAAAATAACCGATGAGAACACACTTTATAGCTCTAGGATCCAACTTTCTTACTGATGGTTTGTTGTCCTTCACAAAACATACACAACCATATATCTTTAATGAGAGGATTCCGCTATTATCGCCTCTTGTCTTATACCTCTAGTATCTGGCTAGTCGAGGACACTTCTAGGGTGTAGTACAGTTTGAATTCTCTAAATGACACATTCATGCTTACAAACAACCTCTTCTCTATCGGGCTCCAACAAACATACCATGAAAACATACTTTATAGCTCTGGGATCCAACTTCCTTACTAATTGTCTGTTGTCTTTCACAAAACATACACAACTAAGTGCATGTAATGAGAGGATCCCGCTATTATCCCATTTCAACATATGACAGGAAAAGTTCCAATCCAACAATTTCGAGGGCATTCTATTGATCAATTGAGCAGTTGTCGACACTGCTTGCTCCCACAAGTAATTTGAGACATTCATCGTGATCATCATGCTTCAAGCGACATCTAAAAGCTGTCTATTCTCTCTCTCCTACTTTGTTTTATGCCAGTGTATATGGGCATGTTGTTTGATGATGTATCTCTTGAGCTGACAAATATTCTCCAAACGTCTTGTTGGTTTATTGTCTCGTTATCAGACCTCAATACTTCCACTATTGCATCATATCAAGTATGTTTTGCTTTGTGGAAATCTTAAAAGAAAACAAACATATCACCCTTATTTTTCATCAGATACAACCAAGTAACATGAGAAAAAAAATTAAAAAAGTTATAAAATATCGATAACTATTCATTGAACTTATAAAACAAGGTCTCCAAACATCTGAATCTATCAAATCAAAAACATAATAACTTTTATTCTCATAACATATATAAGAGCTCCTAGTAAACTTGTCAAACTGACAAACATCGTAAATAAGTTTTTGTTTATTTGCCTTCATTTTACTAAAACAATAGTGTATCATGCATGTGATGTAGCAATAACACAACTTCCACACTCTCATATCCCACAAGTCTAGTATTCTCTACCATGGATGTCAAAGCTTAGTCCATCACCTCTCTTTCCGAGTACCAACGTCCATTATGCCACATTCAAATCTCACGTATATTGCCCGTCACTTTCTCTTGGAAGATCACCTTAAGAATGTCAAATAAAACAAATATATTTTAGTTGGAGAATAATAACACTAATGGATAAAATATTCACTAGAAAAGGAGCATGTAAAATATTGAAAAAGTTATAAAATCTATACACCCCACTATACCCTTTTCAACTACAGGCTGTGTTGTATCATCAACAGTTTGGATGCTCTCTCGAACTGTTCTGTGAGTATAAGAAGAGAATTCTTTAGTAGTACCTGTCACATGTTAAGATGCACCAGAATCTACTATCTATTATGAAGATTTTGTGGTGGAAATAAAGCTAAGATCATGTGAGTTACGAATACATTTGTCAGAGTGAGCATAAGTAGCAAAGTTACCCTTAGATGACAATGAGGTGGAAGCATCCTCAGCCTACCCCTATTGCTTTCTGCTCAACTCTCTAGAAACTCATAATCCTCATTGATAAATACCATGTCTCACTCATCCTCAACGACCATCAGATTTTCCCGTTAGTCTCTCTTCCACCTTTTTGACCACCACAACTGCAACCACGACCTCCAAACTGTATAAATTCACTTCTCTCCCTCTCTCTCTCTCTTCTTAGGTGGTCTAGGATAAACCTTGCTCAGGCGGCCTACTTCATTGCAATTGTAGCACTCACGAGTCTTCTGCTAGACATCCATCACACCCGAGCTCGAGGCAACCAAAATTGATCGCGTACCAAGAAGTCCACTCGGGTCAAAGTGAAAGCCTCATGTGACTCCTCTTGTATCGTCACAACGATGGCCTAATCTAATGAAGGGATCATCACTTGTTAAGGGCTGGGTGCAGATGGGCAAGAAACTTTATAGTCCTCATCTTTGCAAAGATCTCCCCCTTGCACCCCCGATCACCACGAATCGACATCAATGAGAAATGATCAATATTTTCCCACAACCGCTCCAGATCTATGGAGTACTCTTGAATGGATCTATCAACCCGCACCACTGCATCTATCTCACGCTAAATCTCAAACACCCTCATGTGATTCTCAGCCCCAACATAAATCCTCAGCTTTGCCCAGATGTCCCTAACCTTTTGAATGTCATCTACTGAGGAGGCAATTGATGTAAGTTGAGTAGCCAGGTGTATAGCAAGACATGTGTGGTCCTCCACTCAACCGCCTCTAACATTATCATCTTTGGTTCGTCTCCGGTCAGATATTATTTTAGTCTCTTACCTATTAAAGCAGCCTTTATCTGAAACGACCAACTCAAATACGTGTTTGGTCCATTAAACTTCAGATTTGTAGGAGGGAGTTCTAGTTTCATCTGCATCAGAGCTCGTGTTGAGGTCCCATCGAGATGCTACCTCTCTGTATTTGCCTGACCATGATCTTCAGAACCTCAAGTTCTGTTTTCTCCCATAAACTCAAATCCTTTACCTCCCGCATTATCTCTGTCTCGTGTCATTCTCAATCAGAAGAAACCAAGTCTAGATCACACATATCACACACGACTTCCTCTTTTTGACCCGATTTTGATCTATCTCATCATTAAAATCGAAATCCTCATATCAACCCATTCCTCGTGAGGGAGGGTTTTGGCTCCTAGGTCGCGGAGGGCTTCGACTCCTGGGTTGCGCGCGCACAGGGAAGAACGACGAGGGCTTCAACATGCTGGACCGAGTGTGAGGAAAGGAGGAATGTGCGAGGGCTTCAGTTTCGTTTGGGCGGAAGAAGACTTCGGCCGGCGAGGGCTGGATCACATGTGAGACTTCTTGGGCTCTGATACCAAAAAAAGAAATAATGCTCCAAAAAATATCCTCTATTCATTTTTGACATGGTCTTATAAAGAACATTACAATATTTTACAAATAAACTCCTTGACTTCTTCTATATTCCTTTTTAACCAATAGGACCCTAAACTAGATGTAAATCTCAACATTTCTTTACATCAAAATTCAAATAATTATGTGCCTCTTGCCTTGAGCAAATCATTCAGCCAAATTATAGAAAGACAACAGGTTTATCAGACCCTAAACCCTAAACTCATGTAATGTTATCCTTAATTTTTTTTCGACGGTTTCACCACATATAGTCGGGCTGTCTCATCTTATGTTAGCCTGTGATAATTTTTCTGTATAAGTTGCCATTTGAGATGTGCATGACAGCACATTTTCTATTTCTCGCGCTGCTTATCCCATGCGAGACAGAAGAGAGTTATTGCACATCTATAAGTTGCCTTTTTTGGTACATCAAAAACATTTAAAGAATAACAAGGCAAAAGTTAATCAAGGACAGCCTCCAATTTTCTGCAGGCTACGATGTTGGCTAAAATTAACAAAATTTGAGAATGAACAACTTCAGTTTATGGTTCAAATACTTGTTTCTTGGCAGATAATTCTTCACATATGCCCCAGAATACATTTGCAGAATTCTCGGTTTAAATTTGAGAATTCTTCATACTTAAAATACCTAGCAGGACAATTAAGTGCCAATGCTCAACTATTCTATTGTACTTTGGAAATCTAACAATGATGTCATTGTTGGGGGGGAAATGTGAATGCAGGAGCAATGATAAGAATGAGAATAAGAAAACAAATCTGTAAGAAGATGCAGAAAATAGGGACAAATTTATGCGGTGGTTTGGCGAAGTTCATCTTTGTCCACAGCCAGTCAGAGCTACGGATATTCATTTAGTTCAGTAACATCGCATGATATCAATATTTTTCCCTTACTATTTTCTCGTTTGATTTATCCCAATTTATTTTATTTTCTTTATTTTTTTTTTCTTTCCTCTCAAATCATATTTTCTCAATTCCTCAAGGATTTTATGGAATCCTTACCCTGCAACAAAGTTTCCTTGGAATTTCAATTCACCTTTAAAGTATTGATATGTCAATAGGAAATTCATTCAGTCAAGCTTGGAATATTGGGACAAAAAGCTTTAGAATTTGATCTCAAGATCATCCAAACTCTATTATAAGCTAGCTTAAGGTCAAGACAAATGCAGTTCAATGAGACATACCCAGTGATGACAAAGAATGCCTAAATTCTAGTCCAAATGTGACTTGGTCAAGCACTAAGCATAATTTAAAGCTTGTGGCCATTATGACGTTAAACTGCTTGTGGTTGAAACAAGCGTCTTAATGAGATGAATCTAGCAAGTCCAAGATCACTTAATTTCAGGTTCACTGAAGTATTGAGATATCCAAGAAATCATATAATGATCAAAGCGGCCTATGCACATTGTCTGATAAAGTTTCTAGGATCACGATTGAAATGACCAAAATTACTTTTTTTTTGAAATCTACAAATAAGTTTTATCTCGTAAATTTTGGAAAGGATTTTCTATGTAGGGAAATTTGAGATTCATAGGGATTTCCAGAGCTCTATTCACAATTGCTTTTTTTATCGTTAATCAACACCACTTGATGTTTGATACCCAAAGCTTTACTTCCCAATCGCACAATCTCCCCTCTATTTAGAAAAATGACCAAATCGATCACTCACTATCACACGATGCCCAACACTATAGTTGACCGTTGTATGATCCATACTAATGATCGAAGTTCAATTTTTTATGCTTATCTTCTCGGTCATCCGATCAATATATTAGGATAGAAACTACGTCAATTATGCATCACTAACCAATATCTAACTTACAATATTCTCCACATTCTGCACATGTGTCAAATAATCTGCATCTAGCATTCATTGGTGCTTGATGTCCATCTTCTTGGTTGCTCTGTCTCTTTCTATTAAGATAACAATAAAGTTGACCACCCTATATTCCTCGATGTCTGATATTCACTGCCGAATGTCATATGGTAGTCTTTGCCCAACGGCAACTCCGACATCTCAAGACCTCTTGATTTTTCTCTTTTCAAAATTTTCATTTAAAAAACCTCTCATCTCGTGTATCTATAGAAGTGTATGAGATCTTCGTACAACTTTGAAATGTTAAATCATATTTGCCACTGCTAATTTTAAGTACACAAATATTATGATTTATAAGCTAATATGTATTGATTAAATTTTTTAAATCTTGATAAAATATTGCTAATCAAATCTTTGATTATTGGTGGATGCATCCATCTTCATTCTGCGGAAAAAAAAGCATTCTTTATAACTATATATATCTATAATAAAATAAAAATCTGAAGTTTTTTGCAGATTTTTTTTAAAGATTGTTAGTAGAGCTTAGCTTGTATTTTTTTCTTCTTTTATCCAGACATGCACGTATAGTTATGAGCCAGTTTTATCTTTTACTACAATTTCTCAGGCAAAATGAATTGCATGTCCCAATTCGTCAGAGATATTATTTGATCGGTCTTATTGAATAGGGTGATGATTGTTGTCTGCTATTATTTATAATTTATTTTGTTTGTTTTTTTTTATCCATGTACTTCTTAAAACAGAATGAATCATTGATTTTGTAATTTGTGCAGAATTTTTTCGACACACCAGGAGTACATCTTCATCATCGGCAAGCTGCAGTTGTTCATTCTGAAGATCTTCCTTCACTTGCACCTCAAAGTCGTCTCAGGGGGCAATCATTCCCTGTATGTTGAAATTTATTTGGCAGAACTGAGCTATACTGTAAGAAAAGACTATTAGTTTTTTGAAATTTCAGGTGATGTCAAAACGTAATCTTGCTACTACAGACACTGTTGGTTTAAGTGGATTCTCAATATTCTGGGGTGGTCTTGTGCGGATTGATGTTCTTAAGGTTTGTTTTGATTACTCTAGGTTTAAGTGTTCTAATTTTCTAGAAACTATGTAATAATTTTAATGAGGCAATTGTCAAAATGGCCCTTCGACTCTTTGCAGGGGTCTATTTTAGTTCTGAAGCTTATGAAAGTGTAAAACTAGTCTCTATACTCTGTTAACTTGGGTTGAAACAAACTCCAGGCTCTTCTAATCATAGGGCTTTTAAAATAGTAAGGGTACTAATTTGACACTTGACAGTTTTTAGGATTAAAGTAGCCTCCCGTAAATAGTCATAATACCATTTTGACACTTACATGAAATGCAGGTTTTGCCGAAGACATGTTTGACATTTTTTGGACCCCGCAAATTGCCGATTCTTATGGTCCCAACTGCTGAAGCTGATGAGTTTTACCATGTAATGGGTCATGAACCTTTACATGATAGGTTAATGATTGATTTCCTTACAATTTTTTTATCAGCTAATTTTGTAGGCCAGGGAAGTGTTCTTTCTTATTGGTTTTCGATTACTGAACTTCCTGGTTTCATTATGGGCTGACCTTGAATAGAATTATTCCAACTTAACGTTCAAACTTTTACATTCAGAAAACTAAATTTGTGACGTTTTAGTGCATGCCATGTTGACTGCTCATTTTGAGAATACAGCAGCTACATATACTAATCCATTTTTTTTAAGCCATTGTTTTCTTTTGTGATTTTATTGGTTGTTGATTTTCTTTTTTTTTTTTAATTCCTCATTTTCACTATATAAATGATCATAAAATCCTTATTTTTCATTGTGATTATTATTACTTTGCTTCGAAATACTGATCAAAATTTTTCCTGGATGAAAACATGGAATTGTCTTGATTTTCAGTTTTCCTATTTTGACATGGTTGATTATATATGTAAATTAAGTGCATTTCATCAAGATCATGATTGTCCTCATCATCATTTATCCTCACTGCAACTCTTTGAGGTAAAATCTTCAAAAGCCTTGTGACTTCTCCAACTTAATCCATTTGGGAAATCTGGCTTGCGGAAGATTCAAGCTTTTTTTTTTTTTTCTGTCATCTTACAAATTAATATGGCGACATTGTTACTTATAAATGATTAATTAACATGAAGAATGCTTTGATTAACCAATTTAGTCGGCAGTGCAATGTACGTGATTCTTAAACTTTTCCGCTGATATATCACCTGCTGTTGATGTTTTGAAGACTACATAAAAATACAATAAATCTAATATATTACCCATTACACTTATTTGTTCTGCTAGCTATTTTAATTATCAGATAATTGTCAAACTCTGATTTTGTAATGCTTTTTTTTAATTCCCTTTACCATCTTTTGTTTCCAGAAAGAGGTTGGAGTTTTGTTGACACCTCCATCTGAAAAGCAAAGGGAGCTCTGGCCAGGACTTCAATCTGTGTCTCAGTTGAAAATAAAATTTGAAGGCCAAAAGAGGTATTCTACTTTGTTTAAATTACTGGCAGTCTAATGATAATGTGACCATGCAAACAAAAGAAGACAAAGCAACCGTCATCTCATGAAAAAAATATCATATCATAATCCTTTCCAAAATGCCACAGCTATGCCCAGGCCATATTATGGAAGGTATTGTTCAGTTTAGCCAGACGTCTCATACCACATTACATCTTACGGTTTTATCCTTTGTTGTGCACTTCCCGGGCGGCACTCATCCTAGGAAAACTCTGCTATTAAGAATTATACATTAGATTAGGGATGTCAAATCTAGTTCATGGGTCGGGTTTAAGTTTGATTCGAATTTGACCGAACCAAAACTTCTTGATCCGAAACAGACCCGATATTAAATTCGAAACCTACTCAAATTGGACCCGCATAACTCATTTAATATATATGAATAATAGTAAATTTCACATCAAATTCTGGTTGACGGGTCCAATTTCAGTTTGATTGGTTAATTTCGGGTTGGTGGGTCTAACTCGAACCTGACTCAAATAATTAAACGTGTTGGGGTTTTGGATCAGAACCATACTAGAAATTTAACAGATCAACCCGAACCTAAATTTTTTGAGTTAGCATGTCATGTTAATTTTTGATACCCTCATCTTACATCAAAAGGTGCATTTTAGTGTAACTGATGAATTATCCGTGGTAACTCCATAATTAAGTGTGCTCATTATGGAACACACTTAGAGTTTGGTGGCCTCTTGAACAGTTATATTAAAAAAAAAGGATAACATCGCTAGTTTAAGCCTCTCGCATAGTACGATTTAGGCCGTTATATATACACTACTTACTGACGAAAAAAAATTTCTCCAAAGAAGTTTAAAAATATCAGCTTTTTTATAGCTAGCAGTAGACACGATACAAATAACTTGCTTTTCATGAACTGTTCCCCCTTAATAAAGGATAAAAGGCAGATCAATTTGTTGCAGTTGAACAAATAATATGCTTGCTTTTCTGCGTCCATATTTAATCTCAGGAACATCTACATGCATACCACATGATTCATATGTATTTGCATATCACTCAAATTCACTTTTTATGTATAGATTTGTAGCACCATGGTGTTAAAAATGTAAATAATCAAACTTTAGGTGTTCGATATGCAAATCCGTAAGAATTGTGGTGCCTATGTAAATTTACTTAATCCTATCATGACACAAATATCCTTGCTTTCCTCTCATAGGCCTGCGTCGGACATTGCGATATCTGGGCTGGGTTGGATTTCGATCAAACCATTCGGCCGCGAGTGTGGTCAAAATGAGTCTGGGGACAGCCAAGGAGAACTGTGCTTGGACGTTCATGTCCCCAAACCTGTGGAGATTTTTGTCAGACCGCCATTACCCGTCGGTTCGGCGGGTGCAGAGTGGTACCAATATGAGGAGTTAACAGATGAGGAAGAAGAGCGGAGACCTAAGTGGTACTATTAGCATGGGTTCCCTTTCCCCTCTTCAAAATTTTAATATAGTGTTTGCTCGAATCTTATAAAGTTAAGTTATAGAGGTTGAGATTGAAGCTACAGAATCTCTTAGCGATTGCTATGATAAGTTGAGCTATACTGTACTTTGAACCAGAAGTGAGGCTTTTAGTATTGAATTCCAATATTTTGTGTGTTTAGAGAACTTCTGAAGGGTTTAAAAAATAAATACACCTTTTAATGCTTGGATAAGATGGTATGTATGCATTCTTTAAATTTTAGGTGTTAGATATGTTAACACTCAGGAATTGAGGGTTATGCAAGCTCCTATGAAAAGTTTAGAGAACTTTTGGATTTGCAAGCTCCTGTGAACATAATAATAAAATTTAAATTGCATTTATCGAAATGATGACTTTACAAAATAAAGCTAATTTAAAAATTGTGGCAAAATAAAGCTAGTTTAAAAATTGTGTGAGCATTTGGGCTGTAAACGAGTCGAGTTTGAACGAGCTCAGCCTTGGTTTGAAATACCTCATGTTTGAAATCGGCTCGATTTAAATATTTGTGTTCATGTTCGGCTTGAAATTGGCTTGTTAAACTTAAATTGAGAAAAATAGATGTAAAATATAAGATTCTAACTTGGATCAAATATATAGAAAAGAATACGCTAATCATATTATCACATGAGGTGTCATGATTTAAACTTCAACATAAATATATATAATATATTATTATATAAATAATATATGAAATAAATTGTTATATAAAAACTTATATAATTTTTTTATTTCGAGCTAAAACGAGCCGAACACGAGCGAACAAAGAGTTGTTAATTTTAACTTTAAAAATTTGTTCGTGTTTGGCTTGTTTACTTAACGAACGAGTTGAACACGAGCTGTTCGCGAATAAGCTTTTTTTGACAGCCCTAGTGAGCATACCCCTTGAGCAGTTGTGTATATTAACCGCCACACACAAGAAATCAAAACATTTGTCAAATATTATCAAATCTAACAATGCGAACTCTCAGAACAAGAACCACATGGCAAGTCTATAATTCTGCAACAAAAATCATTTTCAAAATTGTTCTATTTCCCTAAGTAATTAAATCTTCCAAAAGAAAAGCAGAACAAATCTACAAAATAACTCTTTTATGGGTTCAAATTGGGACATAACAGGCTGCATATCAACAATATCAATTTTCAGAACAGAAATGAACACAGATAATTATACTGAAAAGAAAAAAGTAATTTATGGAGAATAAAAAGAGAGTTGTGAAGTGTAATGGCAGCCATCAGATTGGGATGCCGTAGTTGACGATCTTCGATGCAGTGTTGCTGAGAGCTTTCTTTTCTTGCTTAACTTGAGAAACAAAGTTTGAAACCTATAAAGAGAGATCAAAGCAGGGATTAATAATAATCATGACAATAGCTCTTAAAGGGCTTTTACAGCAAACTTATTTAGTGCTTCGTTTGTTGGCGAGTTGTTTTAAAATTATTTTCTATTAGGGGGATAGCTTCGACCATTAGCAATTGTATAATCGATACAAAAAGTATATATATATATATATATATATATATATATATATATATATATATATATATATATATATATATATATATATATATATATATATATATNTATATATATATATATATATATATATATATATATATATATATATATATATATATATATATATATATATATATATATATATCTATATATATATTAAATGGTAGTTCTAATTTGAATTATAGTAAGAACTCCATCTCCTATAGACCAAAAACTATGCTCTAATACTAGAAAATTATTGCATCAGGACACTTAGACACAAATTTGTGTCAGGTGTCCAATTAAAATTGGCCACATCACAATGTGAACCCCACTGAAATTCATTGGTTGGTTATTTTTTAAAAGAGTGGGACCCATCCTAACACATGACCAATTTTATATGGACACCTACGCAAATTTGTGTCAGGTGTGCTGATGTAATAATTTTTCCTGATACTAATTTCAATGGGCCCCTGTTGATATATATTGAGGGTTGATAAAAATGATGAAAATAATGATAAAATACAATTTCTAATCCTAACAGTTCTATAAAAAAAGCCTAATCTAAATCTCCTTTAATCCCTTCATGCGGCTGATGAGAAAAAAGTGATGTACTTTACAGGGAAAAAAAAAAAATTTCAAATTTATCTTTTCAAATAACCAATTTCTCTCATTTATTCCCTTTTGGTCGACCCATTTAGCATATTGTTTGAATATGGAATATTTGCTTCATCGTCTACAAGATTCTTCCAGTCTTTCATAACGGCTCTTGAATTCTTTTAGACAATATTTGGGATCTTTTCAAAGTTTCTTGAAGCTATTGCTAGAATATTCTATAATATTGTCTCCTGGATAAATGAATTAAACCGATACCCATAACTATGTTCAGTTCAAATGCAAAGACATGAAAACAGCCAAAAAATAAACCTAGAAAAGAGAGTGACTACTCAATTCAAAGGTTAATTGTTCAAATACAAAGATAAATGTAAGCTTAATTGCCAAACATTAAGGATTTCTAAAATTAGCATTACAAATATTTACATAATATTTCATAGATGAGAAATGGTATCAAAATCAGTTAAAGAGGTGTGTTGACACTCTACGTTAAGAAAAAATGAAAATCAACATATTCATAACAATTTGCATTTATTCTTTCATATCCATTAATTATCATAGCCATTGATGTTTCTTGGAAAGCATGTTAGAATTTCCTAATCGAGAGCATGATTCATTTTCAGTAACACAATTTTTGTTATTTAAAAAAACCAAGCTAGGTTAAAAGTTAAATGGACGTATTTTTGATGTGATATGAAGGATTTGTGTAGTATACATGTAAAAAGTAAAGTTTAGGTTTTGGACATGTAAATACATAAGAATTGGGTGTAAATGCCCCAAAAAAGAATGGCTAAATCTATAAGAACACATTTGAATTACATAAACAAAACTAACCGCTGATCTATAACGAGAAGCTTCTCTCCGAGGAAGTTCATGGATGAGATCTTTCAAGCCTGAGAAGAAAATTTAGAAATACACAAATCAAATAAAGGAATCGGGGCGTAAAATTACATTAGATGTGGTAATGAGGCTAAATTTGTGCATACCCATTACATCTTTCTCAATTTTTCTGACAAAACGCAATTCAGATTGAATTCCACGTCCTTCATCTCTGCACGACAATTATCATGTCATTTAATGCACCAAAAAGAATATAGATGACATGTTCAATAGAATAGATTGCATTAAATAGATATTCACGAACATGAGTGCCTTTCTCCCTCGCTCCATTTCTTCCTCAGCTTTTAAGGCCCTCTCCTACAACCAGGGTTGAAAAGGGTTCAAACAAACACTAATATAAGTTCAGTTGTAGCAAACAATATGACAAAATATATCACTAATATGAAAACAATCAATAGGTAGCATGGATACCTTCTAACAGTTCAAAATGTGATGCAATTCATGTAAAACCAGAAATTACAAATAAGGACAAGGAAGTTCAAATTTATCCTTGATATTTCAACATAAATTTATCAAATTATTTAAGAACAAAAGCCATTAAAGTCAATACTTGAGTAAAACTCTAATCAGCTGCTAAAAGAAACACAGCAAGCAGATGTGAAAGTACCCCCAACTTTCTGCTTTCATTCTTCACGAGATTGATTGATTGCCTCAAGTCATTTACTTTTGATTCCGCATCAGCAAGCATCGACTGCAAAAGAAAATTGATTGCGTCAAAAGGGAAACAGTTATATCAGCTTCATCTAACATATCTTAAACAAAAAACTATATCTAGCAAACAAAACAAAAAATTAATGGCCAAAACATTCTCAGTTGCAAATGGTTGTACAAGACTAAAAGAAATTCAGACAGTATTATTGCCTGGTATAAAGCTTGTCTTGTAGCTCAAAGTTGTAATAAAAAATATGGTGTTGATTACATTGAATTTTTAGGCCAGTAGCAAAAATGTCTACTATTCGAATATTCTTACCTATTGGACATTATAATAATTGGAAAATTTTTATAACTAGATGTTTCTAATGTTTTCTTGCATGGCCATGTTCAAGATATTGTTTACATGAAGAGACCATAAGATTTCATTGATCCTCTTCATCCTACTTCAGGGGATGTCATCTACATAAGACCATTTATGGTCTTAAACAGGCCCCCAAGCAATGGTTTGAAACTCTCTTCTCTCATCTACTTCAACAGGGTTTTTGGTCTGGTGAAACTGATCCTTGTTTTTATATCATCACAATGCTATACAGCTTGGCATTTATATATGTGGATAATATACTATTAACAGATAACTATTCTAACATGAATCAAAATCTGCTTGATAGTCAATAAAAATGATTCAACTTGAGAAACTTGGGACCGGTATCTTACTTTCTTGGTATATAAATCACAGCTAAAACCACTAGACAGCACCTAATTAATCTAAATAAATACTTAAGCTGCTAGGAAAAACTGTAATAAAAAACGGTAAAACCGTTCCTACACCCTTGCAGTTCTTCAGCCACCACTCTTGTTTCTAAAAAATTGTTTGAAATCCGGCACTCTACCAAATTTTAGCTTGTTCTTTGCATTCTCTCATATCACAAAGCCCGATATATCCTTTGTTCTGAATTGCATTTATCAAAAAATGCATAAGCCGCTTGACAGTGAGTTCCAAATGCTCAAACGCACACTTCAATATGAGTAACCTCCATCGTAGACTTCTCATTGCCAAGGGTGATTGTATTTTGTAGGCTTATACTTACACTGACTGAGCTGGTGATGCTATAGATTGATAGATCATGATAGGATACTCTCCTTACCTTGGTCCAAATCTAATCTCTTGAATTGTCTAAAAACAATCTACTGTTATAAGATCCTCCACAAAAGATCAAACACTTCCAAATGCTCTCACAATAGCTGCTGCTAACTTCATTCGGCTAAGTCAACTCAGAATTTTTATACCTCTTACCGAGCCAACTCCATTATATTGTTATGATAATTCAGCAATAGCGCTTGCAAACAATCTTGTGTTTCATGCTCACACAAATTGAAATCGATTATCATTTCATTTGAGAATTTATTCTTCATCAAACTATTACTGTTCATCATATTTCATCTCAATACCACTATGTTGATATTCTCACAAAGGCTCTTCCTCTTCGTCAATATCTCTTATTAAGGGAATTTAGCAAAAACAAACAAAAGCAATATCAACCACTCAAGCAAAACGAACTCCTGGCATATAAAGGAATATTAGGTATTGTAGCTGATGTATTGATAGCTGATATCTTTATATATATACATGTATCAAAGACACACCAAAAACGAAGAAAAATGATTATTACATTTCTTATTAACCCCTGCTTTCCTGTGATCACATTTCTCTGTTTTATGTACATTTCCAATGACATCTATCATCCCTCACACTCCAAACACATTTAGCAGGATTTACTTTCAGTATGCTGATCCAACATCCAATGGGAAGGAAGTATGACAGCCAGTAGGGTCCAGTTTTATCATTCATCACTCTCTGCTACAAACTACTCAAGAAAGCTATCTAGTATTTGATTAAAATGAGACATGTTTCGGCACAAATTAGGGCAGAAATATTATATTTCGTCGGTACCAAATCAATACGATACAATCACAAATACATAAAAGATAAACATCTACAATTCGAGAGGTAAGCGATATCTCCCAAACTCTAACCTTAAGATTCAAGACAACAATCACACATAACCTAACTCTAAATGTACTAAGCCCTATTTATACCTCATTATAATAACTAACAAATGATTAAATTGCCCGTTTAGTCTTGTGCCTAACATATGTCTTCAAATTATTTAGCGAGCTTGGAATTCACTCAGTAGATCACGAGGCAGACAACAATGTAAATAACAGTATCTGACATGCAGCATACAATCAACAAGGTTCAACCTTGAGCACATTGTAATCCTCAACAAAAACAACAACATCATTGTCATCATCCACGCTTTTTAATCCATCATTGTACTTGTGTCCTACATCCTCTCACCTCTCTCCTCAACTTATCTTCTCATCCTCAAACTTTACTACTCATGAATTGAATGCTCTTGCACGAACACATAATCTAAGTTATCTACATGTGTGCATCTTTTTAATCTAACTCCTGCTATTTCCACAGCTCCTTATCAAATAGTCCATCACAACTAAACCAATCATCACCCAAATTTGGAGTATTTGCTCTCATCTATTTATCAAAACAAACAATAGGCCTCATTGTCTGGCTCTTCAAGGAACATTCTCCCAGAGACAACACTTTAGTAATGGAAATTGCTCTGAGAGCTACGTGAGGCACTATGGCCTCATGTTGCCTCGTTCAAGTGCCCAAGCTAGCATCTCGATCACCTTTAAGAAGACTTCTATAAGTTATCATATTTTTTCAAATATAAAATAAAGCCAAAACAATTCCTTGGAGATCTTCCATTACAAGTGTATGCAATGCTAGCCAAACTTCTAACTCAATATCCATCCTAGAATAATCATTCCCTAACTTACTTTCAAAGTTCATAAAAGAAAAGAGTCTATATCATTTCTATATTATTGTCAAAGAAACATTGGTATACGTACAACCCATTTGGTTCCTTGCACCTTTTTTTAAGTTGACACTTGTTTAACACTGCATAAACATCTTTAGCATAATATGAAAGTGGATTAGACACATTCCACATAAATAATGCCATTCTAATAATGAGAACGAAAATTCATGATATTTGATTTTGAAGTTGTGTAATATAATTAAGAGTGTGATTTTATTCCTGTTTTTTATTATAATTCAATCATAAATTTGAATTTACTTATAATATAAAACATTAAGTTTTAAATCTCATATTTAACCCATGTTGTGTTCTATATGTTTCATAAACTATCACACAACTTGTTTGTTTGTGTTGACTTTGTGTCCATGCACACAGATTCTGGCTTTCAGAAGACAATGGTTGAAATGTTCAGAGATTGTGTTGTTCAATAAGCATTCACCATTGTAAAACATTTCTAGTATCCTAAGAAGTGAATTCTTGAAAGCATTAAAAATAAAATTCACATTGATTATATGAATTTGGCTAGGAATTGAAAGAAAACAACTCTCATTTTCACATAGTTCCACACGTGGTGCTCACTACAAAAATGCATGAACTTTCATGGCATTGAATTTTTATATAACCAAGTAAAAAACAATAATCGAAGTTTCTAAATCAGTAGTTTGGATAATCTTGGATCCAATATATCAAGTTTCTCCCTTATTTTTTTCTTCGATAGCAACATTTACAAATATGATGCGGATACAATATGACCTAGGATATGGGGTAAAAAAAAGCATCTTAGTTTTAACAAAAGTCATAGAACATAAATCACCAGATAATTTGATAAACTAACAAACCTCTTCACTCAAAAATAACCGCCTCGTATTCCGTATTATAAAACTTCTTGGTCCTGCATGATTAGAAAATTGAAGACAACAGCTCAAAAATATGGTTTGAACATTCCACATTCTCTAAAACAATACCTATTCTAAAACAAGGAAATAAAAATAAAACAATAAAACATATTTTCCTTTACGACAAGTACTGTGTTATACTATATGTGATTGCTTTCTAACCCAAATGTCAAATGCACCATCCAATTAGAAGCAATTTAACTTGATGAAAATGAGGGAAAAAGAATGCAACAGCACAATAAAGAGAACAAGACATAACTCTTCAAAACTACAAGCCCCACTCCTCCAGCGACAGCAAAAGAAATGCCGGGATGAGAAGCTGCGACATAAATACCCTCTGCAAAATCACAGCCATTAAAATTATCAATGTCCACAAAATGATTATGAGAAGCGAAGCGAAGGATCATGCCAAACAAAAGAGAAAAAAAAAACCCTTAATCTTCTCCACCGCCAAATCCTCGTACGCAGCGTACTCGCTCTTCACCAAGTTCAACATGCCCTACGAATCCATCAAAATAACAATCACAATCCAGCGAAAACACCTTAGTAAGGGGAGCATAGAAAACCTGTGCTTCATGGAGGCTGTCCGAAGTGGTAGAAAGAATCTGAGAGAGTCCGGAACGAACAGTAACTACGGCGTCATCCGCGGCCGCGGAAAGGGTTTGCTTAAAGCTAATAGCCTCGCCAATGGCGTGCTCCAGCAAACGCTTTGCCTCCTCCGGTATTCCATTAGCAGCCGCCGGCTCCCTTCCTGTTCTGTTCTCTGATCCATCGCCGGCCGTCGCCATGCTCAGTGGAAGCGATGAATTTTCTAAATTCAGACCTCGAAGCTGCCTTCCGCGCTGTAAAATTAACCTATACTAATTTATGTTCTAACTCGGGTCTTCGTTTAAATGCTGCGGCATTTACATATATACCACAAAACTTTTTAACTTTTACATATATACCACACAAATTTTTTTATTTACAAATATAAACTTAAATTTTTAACATCATATCAAAAATATTATGCTTAATAATTTGAGTCTCTATTGTTCGTTGGTATATACAACTCCTAACACTCGGATAAGAGGAGTGTTATAAGAGTAAGTAAGACGTAAGAGATCCTTGAAGTGAAACTTGGTAAATATATTAATTTCCAAACTTCGGTTACTCGGAGGAAAGTGGGTCTTCCAAGGTATCTTCACTCCTCCGAGGCATCTTCAATTCAATGATTTTTGGAGAGAGAGAGAGAGAGAGAGAGAGAAAACTCTTAAAAAAAGTTTAGGAGCCTTTTTAGGAAAGAGAGCTTAAAAGAGAAAAAGATTATCAGTCTCTTACTTCTCATTGACCATTCTCATAAAAAGATCATATAATTGACCTAATAATACATCAAGGATTGTATTGTTAACTTTTCTTTGATGTCTTGATAGAAGATCAGTATCGTAAATATGAAGTGTTATTCGGTAATATCAGATAATATGGATACAACGCCCATCATTAATACCTGAGCTATGGGAATGAATCCCAGTGTTGTTGGTGCCTTTAAATGAGGAATTGACAATTGCCTTAGTTGTCATGATAACTTTCTAGAATTGCTACCTCCACATGGATATGCTAAATCATTCTCTTGAGGAAGATGATGATAAGCTAGAGCAACTTCTTCAAAGTAGGGCTAAATTCAACCCTTCAACAGATGAGTTCAATTCACCCGCTTCAACTTATTGGTATAATTCTCGGTCTTACGAGACAAAAATCAATTAAATTCTTTGTATCCCCATATTTATATACATACTAATATTACTTATTTTTTAAAAAATGGAATACAAATGATTAATTATGAACATAATACAACTGCATTTGCTTCTAATTAATTATGTATAAAATATCATAGATTTAAATGAAATATTTATTATTAATATCAAGCATATTCATGTAACAACCTGAACATTCACCCATCAAGTATTGTCCGCTTCAACCTAATCATCTCACGATTTTATCATGTTAATACGACTCCCAAGAAGATCATCCGTCCTAGGAGTACTCTAGAGCACGCACACTTAACTTTGAAGTTTCTAATTAAACTCCACCGTTACTTCAAAAGGGCGCCTTGATATTTAAGATTTAGGCTACCTAAATACAACTCCAACAGCCGTATCAATCCAGAATGTTAACTTAGATTACAATGTAACACACCATTTTGAGTTGCTATATAATTCATAATTGTCATTTGTTTCGACTTTTTGGAGAATCTAAGCTGAGAAAACCTCTCGGAAAAGTTCCTAGTCCAAAGCAATGGAAGAAAGGACTGGGAAGGGAGAAGCTAATTGATCTTTGTTCAGAACAGGGGTCTCTTATTAATCATTTATTTCTGGGAAATTTACATCAGTAGCACACAAACCTTATGCATTTACATACCTCACGCCTAAATTTCCATATTTACACACAGCATGCTTTGGTATTTTAAACTTTTACATTAAGAAATGTATCAGGAGAAGCATACAAAATAAACTAAGAAATTCAGCAACAGCATTGCTGAACAGAAGAGAGCAACTGTGCAATAGTTTTATTATTTATCATACTCAACAGTTCCTCAGCAACACTTATCTTCCTTAACTTTATTTTATTTTTTTTCTACACCTGCAGCTTTGTTTGTTTGTTCAAACAATAGATCATCGACTTCTTCTTTGTTGGATATGTCTTCGTCATGCCTCGTATTATTGCAAGTTCCTTCAACAGCAGTCATGCCTTTCCCATTTACTGCTTTCCTGCATATGCAAATCAATAATTAAAGAAGATTACAGAATATAAAGTAAAATGAAAATGTAAGAATCCTTGCCTTGAGGTTATTCTTCGTGTTACGCTTCACAAGTGGACCTCGGAAATTGCCCCTTTTATGATGCCTAGCCTTTTAAATATGCCACATCAGTATAGGAAGACTTGACGTACATACCACTCGATGCTTTTGTATTTTCGTTTTTTACATAAATAGCACCTTTATCTATATGAGAAGATATATTTCACTTTCTAAAAGTTAAAATAGCGGTACTATTGATGTGATATGGAAGATTTGGCTGGCTGGTACAAATGTAAAAAGTAAATTATGTGTTGGATGTCTATATAGTTAAGTTAAGGAAGTGGAGGTTACCGTCACTGGCGAGGGATTCTCCATCTGCTCTCCACTTGCTCTTCTTTGGCCTACCTGAGAGCAATTTAAAGTCCTCTTCTTCATCTGTCATGTTTCCAACACCAGGTATAAATTATACCTTTATAAGCCTTCTCATAGCATCCTTCCAACAGTAGGTAATAGAAAAAGCTTTTTTAATGTCGTTACTACTAAGATTTAACTTTCATTAAACAATTTCTCATTAGACAGATGAATGACAGAGATTTTCCTTAATCAACAACTTTAAACTTGAAATAAGGACACTTACTTACATATCACACACACAATTCTTAGATATTTACATCTCTAACAGCTAAGCATTCATATTTACATGCATAACCCTCAATTTTTTAACATTACATTAAAAAAAATCATCATTACAATCTTTTTAAAAGTTAAATAAACCTTTTCATGCATAAACTTATGACATCTAAGTGTTATAAGTGTAATTAACAAATTTTGGGTGTTAGATATGTAAATACAAAAGAATTGGGTGGTATGCATGTAAATTTCCCTAATAAATATTATCCTCATTCACATTGTTTCTGCTGCTTCTTTTTTTCTTTTTCTCGATCCCATATTTTAATTCTGGAGTAACTAAACGCATGTCAACTTGGAATCCTTGGTCCTCTAGATGCATTCCAAGAACGCTTCCTAAGCTCAACCCAAAAAATGTCTTCTTAAAATTATCAAGAACTTGTCTGCAAATATATCTTTGGTTGGCAAGTGGAAACCACAAACTGATTGCATCATTCAAACCCTTAAATAAAAAATAGTCATAAAAGAAAGAATAAGTAGGAATAGCTTAAAACAATCGAAATGAAATCACTGTAGTACAATAGAAAAGTTTTTTTTTTTTTTTAATTTTACTATTGGTAGTGAAAAGTTTGACCTGCATAACTCCAAAGAATTATTTGAGACCTCCAGTTATTCCCATGTCAAACTGATACAACTGTTATTGCTATTGGATGAAAACAATAGTTTTCATTTACAATCTTTCAGAGTGACATCATCCATAAGTTTTCATGCTATCAGCAATATACACTAGTTTTCCATTCACTTTTAATTTTTATGCTACCGGAACTTATGCTAAACTTTTTTTAGTGAAATAAATTTCACACAAGAACGTTTCATATTTTAAATCAATGAGTTCTAAAATAACCAAAGATTCTCTTCAACTTATTAAAAGCATGAAAATAAAGATCATAATCAAACTTAATATTTGGCCAACTTTAGTTAGCATGCTAGATTTCTTTCTGTGCCCATGTCTGCTATGTACACCAACTCTGTGCAAGTATGGTTGTTTTTCCTTTCAAAAAAAAAAAAAAATGGTTGTTCAAGTAGATTAAATTTTAGGTGACACTCTTCCCAAGATCAGAGAGAAGATTCATCCGTTTTCTCAAGGTATAAAGAAGAATTCAGTTCAAACTTTGTGATATTTAATTTAAATATTTCACATATAACATGATACCTTTTTCCGATAGAGTTACAACTATAAGCATAACAAACTTTTTGAGAGAAAAAGTTAGCGCTTAGGTTAACAGACATACCTTCTGTTGTTTCACTTCCAAATTAGATCAAGAGCAAATGACGGCACGGCATCCAGCAAATGTAGTTGGCGAGACAAACATAACCCGTGTGACCTTCAAGAATTTTATTGAAGATTCTAAACATTGAAATCCATAAATTCATACCAAAATTTATGCTCATGACATTAAGCACTCCCTTTTCTTTGTCCAATTCTGCCTTAAACAAAGCTGGCTTCCGAACACAAGAAACATATTACGAGGACTACATATGCCACATAATAATGGCATACTTCAATCCAACAAATGGATTATCAATATCCGCTAGCGGCAATAAAAATATTGTTCCAATGCTGCCCACAAGAGACATCTAATTCAATTGAACTATAATATTTGATTGACACCAAGAACCAAAATCAGACAAAGTCTCCAAAAATAAAATAATGCCAAGATATACTTGTATTTACCGTAAATGGCTGTGCAGCAAACTAACTCGATCAGTTTTCCAGTTCCAATTACAGATTCCTCATATCGGCCTGTACTGTTAAGAAAACAAAACTATTTTGAAGGTTGCTTAAACTACAGAGATCATGTACAGCCATATATTATTTCAGAGCGTTATATGGAAGGGATAGACTCATACCTTAGTAAAAAGTAGGCAGCGAACAACAGAGAAAACCTTAATATTAAGTTAATAAAAAATAATACTTCACAATTTCTAAATGGAACAGTTGATCCGGACATAAGAATAGAACTATTGCGAAAACTCATTTCTCAGTCAATGCTTGGTACAATCTTTCGAAGCAACCTAAATGATGGTGCTGAACTTGAAATATATTCATCAGAAATCTGAGAGAATTCACTTTCCAGTATACTGTATGCGTCTGCAAAAGCCTGTCAAACCCAAAGTGTAAGAGAATAATCACATAAAATCAACCAAAAATAGTGTCATCGTTTTTAGCATTTTGGTCACTTTTTCAAACAATTTGAGCCAATCCATATTCTTAATTTTTTAGTCCGCGGCCAAACCATTATAAATGTTGGAATTCTATCCTCAGTTGATTCTTTGAGTCTTATAGTTGATGTTTTAATTACTATCTTAATATATATGAATCCTTTTTAACTCTGAAATACCATAAGCATATTTTAATACCATTATTAATTATGAACTATAATAACCTCTGATTATTATAATGCCAGCAGCGGAAGGGAGTTCAATGTATATCAACCAATATATATATATATATATATATATATATCCACCCAAAGTTCAAGCATATTTTAATACCATTATAAATGAAGGGTGTGATTCACCTAAGTTGGAGGCTCAAGCGTAGCAGAGGAGACGACGTCGGTGTCGAGCAAAAAAAGATGAGCCACATGTTGCAGCGGGAGGGGAAATCGTCGAGCAGAAAGGAGGCAGCATCTCTACTGCGCAGGGGAGGAAGAGGCGAAAAGTTGAGATCGTAGTTTCTTGAGAGAGGGAGTCCAAGCCGAAGAAGACAGTCGCAAGAGAAGATTTTCTCGCGAGGATTAGGGCTTAACCGAAGACAGTAATATTTATTTAAATTGATGTACTAATAAAAATTAATAATAATAATAATAATAGAATATATATATATATATAATAGAAATTAAGCGGGATTACAAGAGGTAATTTTAACACTTAAATATAGAAAATATAATAGTTTATTAAAATAATAAATTAATTAAATTTTATACCATGTTAGGTTTCCAATTTTAAGAGTCGACCTTGAGGCAAATTAATCGTCATTGAGGTGAGTACTCATTATCTAATATTATTATAATATTTTGTTTCTTCTAGACCAAATGAGTTTATTGATATTATCATTAATTTTATTAAAATTACTGCAAACTCGGAATTTTAAATTCTAGTTATTTTTTGTTTAAATTGTAGAAATAATATGCGCATAAGTATATTGACTACCATGCAAATGAGAAATGAATATTTAATATTAAGAAGTTATATTTTTTTGTATGTTTGTATGTACATGATTGACTGTGATAGAATCATTATTTGATGGTACTAGTAGAATAACACTAAGGTACTAACACGTAAATGAAAAAAAAATATTAATATTGAACTACCTTAAGTTGTACTCCTATGATGATTGTAGAGATATAGAATAATATTGGTACGTTATTGATATAGTAAGATTCATTTATAGCATCTCAAATGTTTATATTGATTTATTAAAAGATTAACTGACATACATATTGTTTTTCTTTTCCTTTGTATTATTATAGTTTAGAAATGTACTAATATAGTTTAGGGATACAAGTATTCAGTGGCTTAGCTAGCTCATTCTGATTTTAAACTAACTTTACAAGTTAATTAAGTAATTAAAATATGAGCGATACAAGAAGAAAACTTATAGAAGACACAGATATTCAGTAACGAGGTAATTTTAAATATATTGTTTTAAGTTAATTTGATTAACGACTCTTTCATTTGTTAAATTTTAGATAAATATAAAAAATTTAGTCCCCACAATCCGACCGTCTGTTCATATCTTGGTTAATTCCAAGCCTTGGGTCGGGTCGTGACAATTCAGACTAGAAGTTTAAGAGTTGATATTATCCTTAAAAAATCAGCGTTGAAGCTTCCTAGGGAAACTACTTTAGCATAAGGTTGTTGTTTTCATTGTTGACCAGAAACACTTCTTCCGTGTGTATCTAATTCTTCAAGTTTGAATGCACTACATTTATTTTTTAAATAATTTAATGAAAAGAATATCCATAACCAATTATCAACCTGCTTCAACAGCAAATATCAGAGACAAACTGAAGGATTCAGCCAATAGATAGAGAAGCTTGGCTTTGCAACAATTGACAACTTAAGATTTAGTCAATAGTTGATGGAAGTATGTGTTTATGATCCCTTCCACATATTTAGAGTTACGTGGGCTCTATAGCAAACATTATTTGTACAAAGAAAGGGGCATGCATAAAATGTTTTGATTCAAGCAACAAAACAAATTGAACATTTTTGGTCAGTGAGCTTCAAGAAGTTCAAGCAAATCATAGACAAGATAATAGCTCTTCAACAAAATCTATAAACCAGGTCTCCCTGAAAAAGTTCAAGGTCAACACATTTATGACTTCATTTTGAGAAGGCTAATTGTCATGAAGATATTTAATTATTCCTGCTATAGTTCTGAAGCAAGTGAGCCGACAAAACGAATGGAAAACTTATATTCCTTGTTGGTTTTATTGTAAAAATTTAATTCCTCACCTTGATGCATTGATGTATCCTAAAGCAATTCCGCCCAACATTATTAGTTGGAAAGAGGGGGTCGTCAATATGTATTGGATCGATGCTACATGAAACACATTAATATGAGAAGAATATGTTAAAGATTTAACAAAACAAAATTTCTGACAAACGATTTCAAACCTGAGGCCTCTTTCTCTTTTCATATAAAGTCCACTTCCTTGGATTGAAATACCCATTTGGCGTGGATCAAAAACATTCCTGAACAGAAAAGGACTTTCAGATGAAGAAAATTTAATAAAAACAAAGAAATGACCCATTGTCAAAACATGCCAAACACTTTATTTGAAATACAAATATAAAGAAAAATCTACTAGCACTTACCCAAAGAAGTAAAGGAACTCCATCAAAAGACTTCCCAGGTTCTGCAATCAGTTAATACAAAGTGCATTATTCAGATGTTTTCAGCAGTGAAGCTAATAGAGAGTTATGGCATTGACCATAGGTTTTCTAGGTATGGCAGACTTAAATGAAAGGATCCAAACAGGGATCACGGTAAAGGACACTTAAGTAGCTTAACCTACGTTCTCATTTGGCACATTTATTCAAACCTCGGACTAGAAAGATATGTTACCTGGTACATATTGTTTAATCTTTATGGATTCATGATTTTATGTCAAGGAGCAGATCATTAAGTGAATTCTCAATAAAAATAAAAGAATTGCCACTTTAAACAACAGAAAGTATCCAGGATGCCACATTTAGACTAAGATTGATCTTCCAACATACATAAAACTTGCCAGTGTAAATAATGTAATGCTAGCCTCTCAACTGAAAAATAGGTCATGCATCTGATTTCAAACCAAACCAACTTACTTCACCATGATTCAGGACACCAATGATATGGAAAATAGAGAAATATAGACATTAGGATTTAGGATACTATAAGCCATTTGAAAAATCAGTTCATAATACAATGCAACGCAAAATATGGTTTTTCACATACAAAAAGCTAGTCATCTAAATGAAACAAAAAAGAGATATAGGTCCAATCTAAGGTGAATATCCAAATCCACATTTCAAACAATAAATTGCTTCAAATCTACAAGGCAATGTTCAAAACATGAATATAAAGCGGCCCAAATGAAAGGCAACTCACAAAATCCTTCAAAGCTGCATTTCAGAAATTATACAGCTGCAAGGTTCAATCGCAGGGTACTCTAAATCTATGAACCTGACAATGGTGTCGCGCGCATTATGAGCTTTAACTAGATTGACTACAAATTGCATTCCCATTGATAAATGAAGTACATATAGGAAAAATGAGCAAATTGTTTCAAGAAAGTAAACAACAGAAATAGAACATTTACTTGATTCATGTAATAACCACAATGGTGCTCATGTTGAAGGAACCGTGTAATCAGTAAAACCTGCAAAAATAGCAAAAATAATTTAGTGCGGTTCAATGCACCCCAACAATCAAAATTATTTTTGCGATAATGGAACGGCTAAATTACTAGTTGCAGAACACTTCAAACCGTAGATCACTCAGAATTTTCAAAAACAAAATTTAACAAGGATACAAATGCATCAAATTTCTTTGATATCTTAAAGAAACAATTAACTTAAAGGAAATAGCGATACAAGGTAAGAACAGTAGTGTATTAAAGCCAGCGCATCGATCAACTACTTAATATATAAAATTGAACAATTGGGTTATCAAAGCAAGATGGTAACGCATATTTGGTTAAGATGATTCCACTGAAAAATAAAGGTGCAAAGGTAGAATGAAATGATTCACATCCTGTGCAGCCCTAAAGGTGTTCATCTCTCCACTTAGATCATTCAATATTGATCCTACGATACGATCCGGAATCAAAAACAGCGGACAAACAGCGAATAGATTGCACTAGAGAGGCAGAGAGACTGAAATGAGGGCTGCTTTTATCAAAACTAGGGGTGCAAACGAGTCAAGTCGAGCTTGAGCCATGCCAAGCTTGAGCTCGGCTCGTTTGGCAAACTGTGAGCTCAAGCTAAAATGGCGAGCTCGAGCTCGGCTCATACTAGTAGCAGTTAGCTCGCAAGCTCGAACTGAAATCTCAATTTTCAAGGGAGTTCGCCAGAGAAGGTGTTGGCGGCTGAAGGAGGAGGCGCTATGGGAGCGCATCAGAAAGTGGATCGAAATGGCTAGTGGTAAACTAAGCGCGCCGGCTCGCGACCCAACGAGCTGATTCGAGACGAGCTCGAGCTCGGGCTCAAGTTGAGCCCGAGCTCCAGCTCGTGGATTGATGTGCCTCTAGTGTGTGTTGTTTCTCTGCGTGTTTTATGTCAGTTTAAATCTCTGGTACAATGCCAAAAACTAGACCCATCCCGAAATTACGCAGTAATTTAGTTTTTAAAAATATGGTGACCCAATTTATATTAAGTAGTTAATGTACAAAATTGAAATGTTATAAAATATAGCAAATAGTTCACACACTATGAGTTCTACACAAGTGCACGTATCGCTTCAAGTAACATAAAACTTTCTGATTAAGCCCCAAATATCAATCCCACAAGGAAGCGAGGAAAGAGATCCTTAGTTAAATTCTAGTTCACTACTATTAGTCCTTAGTTTAGAATGTCGATTAAAATGGTGTTTTATCTAGCAACTACTCCTAAATACGAATGTTAAATGTAATGATAGTAACTATTTTTAAATGTAAATATTAATTCTAAAGATAACCTTTTTTTTATGAATTGGTTTGGAGCATTTTGAGATCTTAAGAACTGCTATTCTTATGTGGTGAATTGGATAACGTAAAAGAATGAGATACATTAAATATTGTATGTGTCAAATATGAGCAATTTTAATTCTCTACCCTCAGTCAAGTGTTATAGAAAATCGTTGGCTAATCTTAGGCTTAGTCTCTAAATCCATGGTTAGGCGGGAGGATACTGACTCTCACTCCAGAGCTCTCAATTCCCTTCCCCTGAAGACTAACTCTCGCTTTAGATCTTAAACACTAAGACAAAATTGGGGATTTTAGTATGTCACCTAGAATCTCCAACTCTTCATATATTTCCCTATTTATTTGCACTCAAACCCCATAAACCTCACCATCCATGGAATTTGAATGTGGTTCTACTTTGTTCAAAATTACACCGCCCTCTCAGATTTTAATGCAATTACAACGAATTTTAACACTACAACGGACCCTTATCGTAATGTAAAGAAAGTACAAGAAAAAACCATCACATTTATAATCAATTTTTTTTTCTAGCATGCATCACAATATCCTAAACATGAATCATACTCATTACAAAAGAAAAGTAAAAGAAAAACAATGGCATAATCTTCTTATGTCACAATTTCTTAATAAAAAGAAAAAGTAAGAAAGATACATCACAAAACACAAAGAAAACACAACAGAAAATTTATTTTCATCAAAGCAAATCTACTAGATAAGTGTTTACAAAATCATAAGATAATGAAGAACACAATACTTAATTTTTTCCCCTTGAAAGAAAGATAAAAATCTCTCCCACAAAGTCTCACGCTGATCCATGTAATGCTAGTACATCTCCTTACAGATTCTTTAAAAATTTCATCTCTAATCTGTCCAAAAAGATAGAAATCTACATTTCTACTACTATTCTAAGATCTACAAACATTCTCCACGTTTTTCTACTCACACACACCACTTTTTCTGACATAAAATCGCTCTATTATAATTTATGGACGAATTTTCCAAGAGATGTCTCAAGCAACCTTCCAAAAAGAGTCCAAATACATTGAATCTCGATCATAACTGCCCAAAATCGCATCTAAGCTGTTTCGGGCGTTGTTTTGGGTGCTGCTGGCGCCATATTTTCGTCATTCTCTGGATTTGGGTGTCGTCAGTGTCGATATGCAGCAACTTCACCTTTTTGCTCCACTTGGCTCTGTTTCAACTCCGTCGCCCCGTTTCAGTTGTGTTTCGTTACTAACAAATAGAATTACAAAATAAGCATGAAAATAACCTTTCTTTGAAGTATAATTTCATTCAAAAATATGTGAGAAGTGTGAAGTAGATTAAACATAGAAAGACATCGAAATGTGTCGGGACATAATTTTCTTTTTTGCTCGTTTTTACTCCAAATTGCACTGTTTTTGCTCCAAATTACGCCGTTTTTTACTTATTTTTCTCCAAAATTTCATTTCTTGTATCTGAAACAAAAAAAATACAAAATATTTTCTTTTAAAGTGTAATATCATTAAAAATCATTAAAATTATTCATAAAATAGATATTAAAAAGTAGGTAATTTTTAGGTGTATCAAAATCCCTCAAACTTAAATGTTACTTATCCTCAAGTAACACTTTTACAACATAAAAAATACAACTTAAGGTACAGAGTTTAACATCTAAATTTCTATGATTCGGTCTACTAAATATAATAGCACAACTTAAGAAAAATTTTTGACAACTTAAGTCAAAACTAAAAGTGTAAGAATATTTAGTAGTGAAGTTTAAGATTTCTGATTCTTTATTCATTTTAAGAAGAATTACAAATTTTCATATTAAAGTTACTTAGAATATTCATATGAGAAAAAACTTCATGAGATCTTTATTAGTAAAAATCCTAATACTCAAATACAAGTTTAGACAATGTAATAAAGTCTTCTTCCTCAAGTTGATTCAAGTGAAGCCAATTTTTTATTAGGCATCTCCTCAAGCTTCTCCTCACAAAATTTCTTTTCTTTTCGTTTTCTTTTCTTTTTCTTTTCTTTTGCTTTTAGTTTTTCTTTTTCTTTTCTTTCAGGATCATTTTCAATCATTTCTTTTTTTTCTAGTGAGGATTACTATATTTGAATAGCTTTTAATGATTTTGAACTTCACTATCCTCTTCTTAAAGTTAAAAACTTTTCAGAATTCTTCATTTTATAAATTCATATTAGTTTTGAAGTTTTTTCATAAAGTCTTATTCTTTTCTTCTTACATGAAACTTTAAGAGTATTAATACTTCAAAAATGCAGTTGTCTTTACTTTAAATAGAAAAAACATAGTCTTATCATTTCGTTCCAAACATCTTAACTCTAGAATTAACTTTCATTATTTAAAAGTTTTACTTAAGTCTACTAAATATTTAGAAACACAAATATAATTATCTAAAGTTAGCCTATAATACCAAAAGTTATGTCAAATTAAATTTTGAAAATATAGCTAATTGAGGACAAATAAATTTTTGTTTTTTCTTTTAAAAGAAAATTTTCTCCCCCCAAACTTGAATTTTAAAATTTTTTGCAATTAATTCCATAAAATGTAACATGAAGAAAAAGTAAAAGTCGAATCTACTTACTACTACAACATCCTATCAAATTCATATATGTTCATAATCTTAATAGAATGACTGTAGGAGAAAGTAAATCTAGCCTAAAACATGCTTGCAATAATATTAAACTAAAAGGAAGTATACTCACTTTAAAATTTTATTTTTCTTCCTACCCCTAAACTTGATTTTTAACATGCATAGCATTTAGTACAAAAAGATATAAGTAGGAAGAAAAACAGTTTATAAATTCTATCTACAAAAAATGTCTATCAAAAACATCTACAATTATTTATCATAATAGAAAACATTTAGTAGAAAGTAAATCTAAAATAATCATGCTAGAATGAAATTAACCAAACAAAATTCTAACTAGCATGACAGGTATCAGCATAGTAATATAAATATGCTCTCTAAGTCCTATATATTATTGTAACACAAACACAAACACACATGATAAATGAGGTCAATTCTTCCTTTAACTCATCACATCTCACTAACTTACTTCCAATTTCTAACGAATCACTACACAAATATATTGAGTACCTATAAATAAATTTATAGATTCTAATCCCAAAGATAAGATTATTTGGTTCGCGAGCACCAACGACAGACATCACCATATCTCAATAATTAAGCATCTCGAATAGTTATAAGGATAGTGTAAATTCATCCACATGTTACTCATCAATCAGGTTAGTTACTCCTACCAAATGAAAATAAAGTCAAAGAAAGGAAGTAACAAAATTGAGATGGAATTGTCACTGATAAATTCATAATATCTCTTCCAAAACTCAAGTTTGAGTGAGACCCGAGTTGTAGTTGACTCGTCAATCCAACTACTACAAGAGAACATACAAATATAGCCATAATAAGAAATTAAGAAACTACCTCCCTCATGACACACAAAAAGCAAATCAAACCACTAACAATCCAAACATCTTTCATACATCAATCAAACTGATCAATCCACATTAAAGTAAACACAATACACACTAACAACCACAACTCTCAAGCATACTAAATCGAATCATACTAATAACTATGGGTTGTCACTCATAAAACGCTTTGTTTAACGTCGTTAGCTCAACAAATGATTCCACCCAGGTAAAAATTTCATTTAACTAATCATTTATCAATCACTCAATCTTTTCCAGATCCAGGGATTCCTACAAAGTTCTTGAATTTAAAATTTTCTTTCAGCTCTTCCATTTCAAATTGAGGCATATCCTTGTTCCGCATATTTCTTTCTAGATCCAATATTCTTCAAGTGATTTTCTCAATTTTCATATTAATATCATCCTTAAGTTTTATAAGAAATTGATCATTATAAGATACTTCATGATCTCCTAAATTTTTTATCGAATTACCTCTAGAACATTCAGATTTTGGATCAAATTCTTCTTGGTTACTCTTTTGCTTAGTGTTGTCTTTCAATTCTTCCCCTTGGTACTGAGTAAATGGTGGAGGTGGTCTTTCTATATTTATCCTAGTTGAGGAAATAGGTGTTTCTAATTCCTTAGGAATTTCTTCCATTGATCTTTCAATCTCCCTATACTCATCTCTCAACTCAAAATTCTTTTAAAACATATCCCCGAATTCTCTTCTAAATATTAGTTCAATAACCTTATATTGCTCATCATTCATCTCTTCAGAATTTTTCTCAGGGTCACTAGGTAAAATCTCTGAGGGGTAACTGTTAATTGCAATTACTAATCTGCCCCAGTTTGTTCTCTATATTCCTTATTGCGACATCTTGTTTTCTATATTCCTTATTCCCGTTTTTGCTTCTTTTTCTCCAAAACTTCATTTCTTGTACCCAAAACAAAAAATACATAAAATATCTTCCTTTAAAGTGTAATATCATTATTAAAATTGAACATAAGATTGATATGAAAAAATAGGTAATTTTTCGGCGCATCATGGATCGATAACAAGCCAAGCTCGAACCAGCTCGGCTCATTTGCACCCCTAATCTAAACAAATGAAAACAAAGAAGCTACAGCGTTGATCTACTATTCGAGAGGTATATCATCTCTCCACAAGCTCTAGAAGCAGCTAGGAACACCATCAAAAAGAAAAACGACTACAACCAAGAAAAACATAAAGCCAAACCCTAATTGTTCGCCCTCTGAAATACTTTCCAAGGTCCCTTTCAAACTTTCCCCCAAATCCCCCTTTTCCCTTCCTCCTACATGTGATTAGGGCTTAGTGGGCCCCACCAAGGTGTTGAACCGTTCTCTGTATTTTTTGGAGGACCCGCACCTCTAGCCTTGGTCATTAGCCCTCCTAAACACTCTCCAAGGTCGCTTTCAAACTTTCCCCTCAAAATCTCCCTTGATTTTGATCCTTCTATATGTGATTAGCGGCTTACTGAGCCATGCTGGAATTGTTGTCATTTTTCGAGAACCCACCCCTCTAGGCTTGGTCGGCTATCTTGGCCAGACCACCGATGGGTCTGACTTGGTACGGCCGGTTCAGACCTGTTCTCCCAGGACCGATTCTTCTACGAGAACATGAGTCGTGGTTGTTCCTTTGTGGGAGGGAGGCAAAGAAGGCACACACATATCATCCTCACCTGCATCTCTCTTTGTATTGTTACTGATGTCCCACTTTCATACACAACGGATCTGTGTCAATATTCAGAAAATTTCCCTTGCATCCAAGGTCCAAAACAAAGCCTTCTGTTGGCCCGCTTTGAAGCTTATAGTCAACGTGCCCAATGAGCATTCATTGGCTGGTTCTGTAACCCAAATAATAAGCTTTTCAACACACACAACTCGTGCTCCACAGCTTTGATCGCGCTCTATTACAGTCATTGTGTTTGCCATGGCATGCGATTGCACCATATAGCCAATTGCTACAATTTGTTTTATGTGGTCAACTATTTGCTCACTTTGAATCAAGCTCCAGCCCGTACTCAGCCATACATTCCGCATTGCTTGCACACCCTCGCCCTTGATAAAATCAATCCTAACACCTCCACTACTTGGCACAACCTCCCTCAACATGGCATCTGCTCAACTCCTTGCACAATCATGTCCAGATTGCAAATTGCACGCCATTCTCATATTTTTTTCATGTTGTAACCTTCCTAATTTTTCCCTCATTCTTAAACTCATGTACTCTAGACATGCAGAATATACCGGCTCACACAATCCATTTATAAAATATTATCATGAGAAGATAATCATAAATTATAATTTGCATATCATAACCACTTATAAAACTTATTTAGAAGATTGAGAAGACAAAATATACAGTTCATATCACGATTGTTGTCAATTATATCATTATGATTAAGCATGTTCTCACAGCCAGTGTCTAGGTCTAGACACACCATATCATGACAATTGTGCACTCAAATCAACCGTATCATGTTCTACATCAATCAAATCATGATAGCCATACCCACTATTGCCTCTAAAAAGCACCCGCCCAGAAACAGGAGCTTTTGATCGAACTTTTTCCTAAAATTGAGTATACAATCAACCTAGGCCTCATGATGTACTATTTAATGTCAAATTAAATTGATGCCTTGAGGAAATAAAATCCCAAGCTACTTAAGTTAACTACTCCGATATCTACTCAATACAGCCATCTCCTCCTTGCAAGTGTAAGCATGAATGTAATGTAGTCAATCTTAAGCATAAATGTGTGCCTAACAATGGTTTTTAACAAAAACTTGCATATGTAATCTTATGAGACTGCTGTTTAGTCTGAAGAGCCTTCAACATGTATTGATGGATTTAATAAAATATTGAACAAAAAAGGCATTTCTCAAGTATCACATTTTCTCTTTCATTCACCCATACCTCCTCTCTCCTTCCAATGTGCTCTTCTCCAGTACAGTAATACAAATACTACCAGAAACACAGACAGCTAGGACCCAATGTTAGAGTTCTCAATTCCAAAAGCTGCTGGTTACTAGAGCTTCTAATCCATTGTTTCGGTTGTAAAATGTTAATCTGCTTCAATGGTAAAAAAATACTAGCATAGAAATCACTTGTTACAATGCCGGTAATATATTTAGATTTGAACATTACAATTATCATATGATCTTAAAAATTATTACAGTTAATCGTTGCTAGCATACCGAGAACTTGTTTTATCAAGCAATTAAATGCATTGGATAACCTTTTATCCTCACATTGTTATCATCAACATGACATGTTCTCCTCATGTCTCTTCACAGAAGTTCAATAATCAAACAAATGCAAAGATAAATACGGAATAAAAATGGATGCTAATATGGACGTAACGATAAAGAAAAAAATTAGAAAAAAAAATTTTTTTTTTTGGCTGTGTTTAGGTAGTAGCAGGAAGCAATGAGTAAAGTCAGAAGCTGGCTCGGGCTGTTCAGTAGTTAGCAAGCAACTCCCGAAAACTGCGCAACAAATGTAGAATAAGAATATGGAGGGAAAGTAACATGATCATGCACACCAAGTCTAACAAAATATGAGAATTCCAAATCTAGCTCAATACACTTATCTATTTCTCTTATTTTGTTTATCATTGACCACTATGAAGGGCTGGCATGACGAGAAGACAACAGTTGCTGAGGCTTAGAACATGCTTCAACAGTTCTAGTGCATCAACTTGAAGGTTCAGGGTTGCTAGCTTGCTTTTTGAGACGACCATGCACATGTTTAATTTTTAAATGTGCATTTGAAGGAGTGGAGGGTGGAGGAGCATAGATGGCCATGATCAGTAACCTGCTATTTTTGGAAAACAAATATGTAATTGGTTTTTTCTTGTTTGGGAGAAGAGGGCTGCCAACATTTATTTTTGAAGTTGGATACAGTTTCCCTCCTCATGTTCCTGCTGAGAACTATACAGACATAATAAGCTGAATAACATAACACTGACATTTTCACTTTTCTATTAACTTGTACTTTATGTATTCACCAGTTATCAATTTTTTTCCTAAAAAACAGATGACCATCCATAAGCTGCTCAGGGAGGGCTAAAATGTATTAGAATTAGATTTCCTTCAGTCCAAGGATGCTATAGAAAAGCTACGGAATTGACATACCATAACATTTTTTTTTGGTTTGATAGATTGAATCCAAATATTGAAGTCATAGCACAAATCAAAAGATGTAATCTAGGCAAACTCCTATGAGGCAAAAGCAAGAAAATTCAAATCAAAGGGTAATAGATAACAAGTGGATATTGGTACAATCCAAATCATGCAAACTAAATAGCAAGCCTACAATTTAAATTCTCTAAGGTTGTTAACATTAATTTTTTTTCCTGAAATAGATATCTCAAATCATCATTTTCACTGGCACATCCCCTGACTTCTTTTTACGGAAAACATACCCAATTAGATTTTGAAATCTGCTACCATCAAAGGAAAAAAATTCATAGGAAGGAACTAAAAAGATGGAAATGCCATTTCTATTGATTTTTTTTAATAAGAAAACCAAATTAATTAGTTGGCAACTAAAAAGGATATGAGAAAATTTAGAAGCCATTGAATACTGGAGGGGTAGTATGACTCACTTTATGTTGCAGCAAATTTGGGAAAAAATGCAGCAAAAGGAATCATTTTGTAGTAGACGCCTCCAAAAGACATAATTAAAAAACATTCGCATAAAATTTGGCAAATAGTACATTCTGGATTCATAATAAAATCCACAGTACCAAAAACTAAGTAAAGCCCACATCCAACTTGGGAGTGAATATGAACAGAATCCAAATAAATTTAAAGTAAAAATTAATTGGATGAAACCCGACCTCATTAAAGTCCAACAACCATAGTCCAGCTGACAAAACGGTGGAGGCCACTGACAAATATTTAATATTGTTTAAGCACAGTTATACCATTAAATTTAAATTCAATAAATTGAATTATTTATGGGAAAACAAAAATCAGTATCATGCCTGCTTTTGAAAAAATCATTGCATGTGGTAACAAATTCTAGAGAAAGAAAAAGGAGGCAACATTCAGACAAAACAAACTTTATGACGCTAATCCAGAAAATAAACTGGAGTTTAGCTTAACCCCGCAATACCTTTGAATATCAGACAATCAACGTCTTTTGCACTTGAAAAGTATAATATAAAAAGTTTTCTGATGAAACCAAAATTGAAGTTTCTACTAGGACTAAATGATGCAATATTTAATCAATATTAATGCTTAGATGATATATGGACTAGACCAATACCCTACCAAAGAGTCATTCATACAAAATGAAGCATGAGCACTAATTAAGCAGAGACGCAGAAAAAGAAATTAAAAAGTAAATTGGAGCATTTTCAAAATTTATTAAATTAAAAAACAAGAAGTATCAAATTAAAAAACAAGAAGGGGCATGACTTACCAAGCAATATGAGCTTAACCCGCCTGAGTAAGAGTGATCCAAGCTACGATCAGCCAAGAACTTTTTAAGCACTAAAGCCAAAGGCACAGAAGCAGGAAATTGTTGAGTAAGCTTTCTAACCTGCACAAGTACAAGAGATATAATGAACTTAACAAAGGTTTGACAAACTTATGCCAAACATTATTCTTTATACTTGATCAAAATAGAATTATATTTCATTAATCCCAATTACTTGGTAATCTGTAGTGTTAGAGGATAAATTTCTTTCTAATTTATATTATTCAATAGAAAACCCCTCAATTACAAATAGATGGGTGCAGTAAGCCAAGGTACTAACAAATGTACTCTAAAATAACATTTTTGATGCAAAAACTTCCCATAAAATCAGAGCTCCAACATGTTCCATAGCATGGAAAGTTAAAGTAAACCCAAAGCCTTGCTAACTGCATTTGCTTGTTATTTGAGATGAAGTAATGATTATCTTTGATGACACCAAATCTAGAAGAAAGGGCAATCAACTTCAATGTGTCTTGTTCTCTCAGCGAGCATAAGATTACTAGCAATATAAATAGCAACTTAAGACTAATTTGTGCGTTAAGAAATAACAAATCCTCGTAAAGAGGGTCTCAAACCATTATCTCACATGTGGACTCTGTCATCGCTTTGTACAAGGCCGCAACACCTGATCTGAACACCAATCTTTATTTTTTTATTTTTTAACATGACCAAATTAAACCTACATTATCTGAATGTAAATTTTTCACAATTATCGATTGACATAACAAAATCAACAATAAAAATAGCTTCCACAACAAGATGTCCATTATTAATGCATAGTAGCGTCCATTTAACTGAAAATTATTGATATACCCAAGTATGCATCAAAGAACTTCCCATTGATCTTTTTTGGAAGTCTACATTTGTTGACTCAAACCACTACAACAAAGAAGAAATATAGTTTGGTAGAAATGCAATTTACCTACCAACTTCCAATAAGAAGAGAAGTTCTAAAAAATTTCCTCCTTATTGGCAACAATTTGAGTGTCAATTGGCGTTAAAACAAGTTTGCAACCAAGAAGACCAATCTTCTCAAGGTCGATTGCAATAAAAAAAATTGGCTTTCTCAAAGTCATTTGCAAATAAGAAGACAAGTGTTCTTGAGGTGATCAATCACACTCTTTAAGATATGGAAACACCTTTATCGTTAAAAAAAAAAAAAACTATTCCCAAAAATTAATTGAAATGATCCCGCTATATTGTTAGAAAAAAAATTATAGGTTTAGTTTAACTTACATAAAGCCATTTCTAATTATTCTTTATAAGTAGAATGTTATCAACATAAAGTTTTAGGATAATGAATTGTGGCCAACCTAAGTGTGCTAACGAAGATGAAATGCTCAATTGTGCAACTACAAAGGTCAACCTTGACATAAACTTCGTACAACACATCAAACCAAACCAAAGACTACTCATAATACATTAATGAGAAGTAGATGTTAACCAAGGATAATTGATGGGATATAACAAATAAAATAGCAAAAAGTCACAACTAAGTCATTGTAGACTAGACAAGGAAGATTCATATGGAGAATCAAGATGTAACCTATGTTGAGCAAATTAGGGTTCTTACATTTAGCAACCCCTTTCTGTTAAGACTTATAAGGGCATAAGGTTTTCTAAATGATCCTATTATTTGCAATGAATGAGCAAAATTGAAGCTGCACAAACTAAAAAGCATCATCAATAAATATTTTTTATCATACTAGAAAATTGATAACACTGCTGTTGTCGGTCCCAAGCCCATATGCGAAAAGTGGAGGGTTGCGTTAGGTAGTCGACAACCAGCGTAAAACTTGTCGAAAAAAAATCATGACATGAATCTTTTTTATCATTGTGTAAGTGTTAGGGCGTCCCCTAGAAGTGACGTGTTGTATAGTCTGAATACATTGAAAAGTGTGTAAGGGCCGCTTCATCAGCGCCCGGGTGTAATGTTAAATAAGCAAGGGTTCCCACATTACGGGCGAATGCGGGTAAAGAAGTTAGTTCATGAAACTAATGAAACTAATATTAGGATAGGATCTTGGAATATAGGTACTCTCAATGATAAATTAATGGAATTAGTTGATATTATGATTCATAGGAAAATTAATATCTTGTGTATTCAAGAAACTAAGTGAGTTGGAGAAAAGGCTAAGGAGATTGATAATTTAGGTTTTAAACTTTGGTATTCTGGTAAGAGTCGCACTAGAAATGGTATAGGTGTAATTATAGATAAGATTTTCAAAGATAATATTGTAAAAATTAATAGAGTTGGGGATAGGATTATAACCCTTAAGATTATCATTGATACTAAGATTTTTAATATTATAAGTATTTATGCTCCTCAAGTAGGTTTAAATACAGGGTCTAAAGATAAATTTTGGAATGACTTACAAGACTTAATACAAATGATACCTCTTGAAGAAAAAATTTTTATTGGAGGAGATTTAAATGGACATATCGGTAGAGTGGTAGATGATTTCAGAAATATTCATGGTGGCTACGGTTTTGGAGTAACTAATGAAGAAGGTAGAGCAATTTTAGATTTTGCTTTAGCGTATGATTTTGTTATTACTAATACTTTATTCAAGAAAAGAGATGAACATCTTATTACTTATAAGAGTGGATCTAATAAAACACAAATTGATTATTTTCTTATAAGAAGAAGAGATCGTCGCGATTTTAAAGATTGTAAGGTCATTTCAAGTGAAAATTTAAGTACTCAACATCGTTTATTAGTTTTAGATTTTAAAATTAAGAGTTGTAAAATAAAAAATACTAGAACTCATTATCGTAGAATTAGATGGAGAAACTTAAAAGGCAAATAAAATTATTTTTATAAGTAAAATTCAATATTTCAAAATTTAGGATATTCATGAAGAATCAAATGTTATGTGAGATAAAGTAACAAAAACTATTAAACAAGTAGCAAAAGATGTGCTTGGAGAATCAAAAGAAAAAATATTTACAAATAAAAATAGTTAGTGGTCGAATAATGATGTGCAAGAAAAGATAAAATATAAAACTTATGTTATAAAAATTGATTTAAATGTAAAAGCTCAGAGAACTGGGAAAACTATCAAACGGCCCGCAGGGAGTCTAAAAGAACAATCTGTGACGCAAAAAATTTTACTTTTAATGATCTTTATAATAAATTAGATACTAAGGAGGGTAAAAATTATATGTATAAACTAGTCAAACAAAGAGAAAAGAAAAGTAAAGATTTAACTCAAGTAGAGTGTATTAAAGATGAAAATCAAAAAGTACTTTTCTTAGAAAAAGATATTCAACATGGGTGAGTGAGTTGAAAAAAATGAAAATGACGTTTTTGATATAGGCATAGTACTAGAGGAATCATATGCCCAGTCCCCCTCATCTCCCGTTGTAATCCCACATACTGATGAGGAATATGGACAACACCCCTCCCCTCCTGTGGGAATCCTTTAATAACACTGTTGATATATTCACGAAGCTATCGACAATATTCACGTAAGCAACAAATATCGGTTGTTATTCTGGTGTAGTTGTATTATTATGGTATTATTGTGGTAATATTTCGATGGCATTATTCACGTAGTACTACGGTATCATTACGGTAATATTGTGGTTATATTTCGGTGAAATTATTAACGTTATAGTACGGTATTATTACGACATTATTATGGTTATATTTTGAAGGTATTATCTTGTACTATTATTTTAATTTATTACGGTATTATTTGACATTATGCAATTATTACGGTTTTATTTGATTTTATGACATTATTAGGGTTTTATTTGACTTTATTATTTAGTATAAGTCAAGTTTTGTATATGAAAATTATATTTTTATTAAAAGAACTACATTTTATTTAAAAGAACTATATTTTATCACCGTAATAATCACTATTACCTTGAAGAACCATAGTATTAGAAGAAGAAAAAACAACCAAGAAACCCTAATAATCACTATTTAAAAGAACTGTATTTTATCACGGTATTATTTAGAAATGCATTTAGAAGAAGAAAAAACAACCAAGAAAAAAAAATATTACTTTGCGGAACCCTCTTCAGTGACTTTCTTACGGTCATTGGTTTTTTTCTTGGACTGCATTCTTGACGGTTTCCATTGCCAATGGCTCTTTGGCTTCCACTGTCGTAGGGTTTTCTTCGATTTCCATCTCAAAAGGCTCGGCTTCCATCTTGATCAGCTGAACTCTAGCGGTAAACTGAAGAATGTACTTCGATCGGCGAACGAAGACTCAAAATCCTAAATAGATGGTGAATGGCAAAAGAGGTGGTGTGTTTATCGGTTTTCCTCCGGAGTTCTTTTTCGATAGACGTTTCGTATTCTGTTCGTTCAATTAATTCGGGAAGTATCAGGCGGGAGTACAGTCGGGTCTCACGTGATAAAAAAATTTTAAAATTTCAAGGAACCCTCAAATGTTACCATAACACAACCATATTAATACTCCACTAAATAAAAACATAATAAACCAACAATAAAATCACGATAACACCGCAGGGCACTACAAAAATTACCGCGGAGCTAATCACAGGTGGTGTGTCTATCAATTTTCCTACGGAGTTCTTTTTCGATAGACGTTTCGTATTATGTTCGTTCAATTAATTCGGGAAGAATCGGGCGGGAGTACAGCCAGGTCCCACATGATAAAAATTTTAAAATTTTAAGGAACCCTAAAATGTTACCATAACACAACCATACTAATACTCCACTAAAAAAAAACATAATAAACCAACAATAAAACCACAATAACACCGCAGGGCACTAAAAAAATTACCACGGAGCTAATCACATTAATGCCACCACAATAAGACTCGAATAATATCGGAATACAACCATAATAATGCATCACTTTGATGTTAATAAACAGATAAGTTAATAACACGCAAGTCACTCCGCAAAAAAATAACACGAGAATACTGCAAAGATAATACTGCGGTAACACTACAAATCATTACCCCACAATAACACCAACAGTAAAGACAATAACACCATAATCACACAACAATAAAATCATAAAGCCGCAGCAAAATAACTCACTTCAACAGTATAATAGCACAACAATAAAACCATAATAATACCACAATAACCTCACAATAACACCAACATTCCTTATTAACAAAAATAAAACGATAATACTGGTAAAATAATACCGCGGTAACACTATAAACCATTACCCCGATCTAAATGCAAGTATAATATAAACAGTTACAACGAAAACAACTTTGAATAAAATGAAAATCACCAAAGTAAAATCTGATAAACCCAGAAAAACAAATTGTTAAACACAAGCAATAATATGTCAGAAATATATCTCAGATAAAAAACTAAAGTAATATTATTAAATCAACTAATTAAACCTCCGATAAACCCAGACAAATGTCAGAAGTATCCACAAAATCAAAAAATAAAACTCGCACAAGCACCCAAACCGCAACAATGTCTTTAAGATGAAAAGAACATTCTCCACGAAGCTAAACTCACTTGGTTCTTGATGTCCTTCTCGTTGTCTTCGTCGAAAATATTCTGAACGAAGCTAAACTCGCACAGATCTGGAAGTGGTTGTCGTTCTCTTCGTCGGCAGAGCAATCCATTTCGGCAGCTCCAAACCCTAAAGTGTGGAAGTAAAATGGGGGAAAACCGGGAAAGGGCTTTATGCATTAAATTTTCGGAAAAAAGCATGATCGGGCCAAGTCGGGCGTCAAAAAATAGTTTTTAACATAAATAATAGCAGTGGGACGAGATTACACGTGACAGCTTCTTATTGGCTATCGTTTGCAAGCCTTTATGGGGTACACCTACCGAATAAAAATTCCTTAACAGCAGACATATCAATACTCCCCTCCCAAAGAAGTATCATGTTCTCAAGGTGGAATGATGGAAACTGCTTCTGGATCACCTCGTATGGCTCCCACGCCGCTTCACGATCTAGCATATTTTTTCACTTAAACAATACCTCCTTTGCTCTAGCCGCTCCTCGGCGCACCCCTTCGACCTCCAAAAATTCCAAAACCACCTCCAAGTCCCATGTCAGCATCGATGGTAGTGAAGGTGAGGATGCATGGTCTCCAATAGCACGCCTCAACTGTGATGCATGAAAGATTGAATGCAATGACGATGATAGTGGTAACCTCCGACGATATGACACTGTTCCAATGTGCGTCGTTAATCTCATAGGGTCTATAGTATTGGGGAGAAAGCTTATCACTCCTCTTGGCCAATGTTTTCTATCAGTAAAGTCTCAACTTCAAGTAAACCATGTCCCCAAATTTGAATTGTATCTCCCTCCTATGCCTATCAACCTTCCTCTTCATGATCTATTCAGTTCTCAGTATAAGTCCCTTGAGCTCTGCTAATATCTTGTCCTCCTCCAAGTATTGGTCAAAACTGAATATCGATGTAGTGATATGCCCATAGTGTATCAGGGGAAGTAGATCCTGCCATACAAATTCTTTAAAGGGGTGGTTTGTGCCGTAATATAGATGGAAATGCTATACCAATCATCAGCCCAAGCAATCTGGTTTACCCAAAGCTTCAGTGTATCTGAAACAAAATAACGCAAGTATGTCAATGTTTTCACACTCCTGTTGAACAACTTCGTCTGGTCTTCTATCTGGGGATGATTTGTTGCACTCCTCTTTAGAATTGTCCTTTGTAACCTGAACAATACATTCCAGACATGACTGAGGAACACCTTATCACTACAACAACAACAACACAAAACCTTTATCCATTGTGTTTTATTCATGAATGCTTTTTCTCCATTGTGTTTTATTTAGTGTCATTTTCATTTAATTCTAATAAATTAAGATCAATTTTTATACCTTTGTCTTTCTTAACAAAAGTCGGCTACATGAGGAACACCTCATCACTATCTGATAAAATAGATTATGGAACACAATGCAAAAAAACCACTTCTCGTATGAATACCGTGGCGAGTGAGACGGCAATGTATAGGTGTCGTAACAGAATGAAATGTGCAAACTTGCTCAGTTATCCAATACCACCATTATCACCATAAACCCTTCAAATCGTGGCAACCCCTCTATAAAATACATCATCTCCTCCAAACCTTCTGAGGTAAGGCTAATGGATTTAATAACTCTCCTGAAGCCACAGTCAAATACTTGTGTTGTTGCCAGACGTCGCATATCACCAACATATCCTCTACATCTCAGCACATCTCTACCCAATATAGCTTGGTTGATAGTCGAGTGTATGTCTACTGTACCCAAGTCTCGCATTTTCATAAAACTCTTGCGACAATTTGGGGATATAGCCTGATACCCTTGGCAACACAAATCATCTCTGATAGAGTAGTTGTTGCCCCCTCAATGCGTATTATGGATGATTGTTTGGTTCCCATAGCAACTCAGCCCTGATACTTCTCAGTCCTTCATTTTGCTTGCTTTCGTGCCTCAAGGCTTCCCAATCTAAAACTAGGGGTACTGATAAAGCTGTCGACTGGGGTTTCTCCACCTTCCTCGATAGTGCATCTGCGGCTTTTTTTCTCCAATCCTGGATGGTAGTGGATCTCAAAATCATATCCAAATAACTGGAAAAGCCATCTTTGATGCTCCTCAGTTGCCATCCTCTGGTCCAATAGATACTTCAAGCTCCTCCAGCTTGTCCTGACTATAAAGTTTCGCACAACCAGATGGGGGCGTCACTTCTGAATGACCAAGAAAAAAACTATCAATTCCTCCTCATACATGGGCTTTGTTGACCTCAATTTTGAGGTCTTCTTTTCCCTTTCTTTAGATACCTTGGGATCTAACCTTAGGATTTTTCTATTTTGACTCTCCTGGAGTACTAGACCGGGACTCACAATATTTAGACTTTCAAGTCATTTCTTCGCTCCTTGAAGTTTCATATTGACGGTTTCTAGTCCTCGAAATCTAGTTGAGTCAATTAAAGCCGACATAGTGAAGCTCTTGTTGAATTCCTACAAGGATTTAAAAGTCATAGGTGGACCCCACGGCGTACAACGTTTGGCTTTCTGCTGAGAGCAATATGCTTGACTTTGGTTGTCGTTTATACGAGGATCGATCATCAATATATTCGTTAAGCGGCTCTGATCGAACCAAAATAACTCCATTTTGTCGTGACGCACACAAGTTAGAGTTAAATTTGCGCGATTGTCGGTGAACTTTTCAGGGGTGACCCCGGATGACGAAATGAACCGCACGATCACGTTTGGAACGACGATTTTACATAGAGAAGATACTCATGTTTATATAATTTCACGCACTACAAATAACATTCACACTGTGATTTTTAAATAATAAATATTATAAAATAATAAAAAAAATAAATAATCCCTATATAAATGCACAAACCCATCCACAGTCCTTCCTTTCTAATTCATACATCATACTTTGGATGCTCCATATTGGTTATACTCCATACTTAGATTCACTCAAATTTGGCCATAAAATCCTTTTTATAATCTTGTTAATCCATTTCAAATTTTCAAAAATAAGCCAAGTTCAAATACCTTCTTCACCAAATTTTGAATGACTTTGGACTTTTCTTGGAACCACATACTTTGATGAACTTACTTGAGCAATGCAACAATTATTTGAGTCACTTTGAACACCTTGAAGATCACATTCTGAGTTATTTGAAGGCACCAATAATTGTACATTTGGATTACAAGTTGGCCCAAGCTCACTTGTTGGCTTCCAAAACAAGCTACCACTAGCATCTCCCCTGACTATAAATGGCCACTTATTTCTTCAAAACCTAGGGGCTTCTTCTCCCAGGCCAGCCCCAATTTTTTTTTCCGCTGCAGTTCTTTCCGTGCGTGCGATTTTTTTTTCCCCGCTTGGCTCCCTCGTCAAGATTTAGATCTTCAAGAAAAAAAAACCAGCTCTAACCACTGTGATGTTCCAATCTCTCCCGTCGTGAACATTTCCAATCATTGGTCGGAGGAACTGAGGTCTAGGTCGCTGAAATCGGTCATTTCCAGTGATCTTGTTCTCAGAAACTTTCTCATTGGTTCCAGATCTGTTGATGTAAAAGTTGGGGTTAACAAACCATAATGGTTGCCTAAAAAGTTTAGCACCATTGTTGATGTCACCGGATTTCTCTCTGCAAGCCATGGAGTATATGTTGCACTCCTATTAGGAGAATCAAATTCGTCAAAAGATTGTAAATCTTGAAACGGACATAGAATTTAAGCTTCAAATGGTAGCACGAAATTATCCCGAAACACAAGGATTAGCAATTAGAGACTTCTGCTTTTTGAGTCGCTTAATTGGAAAATATGGCAACATATTTTACTGGAAAGAAAAGGGTGTACCTGCATCCGTTGAAACTGCATTAAAAGCAATAGCAAATTTTCTCAAAAAACCTATTGGCGAAAATAACTGTTCAGAGAGCCATAATGGAAATCACTTAGCACCAGAAGTTTCATTTCTTAGAGATTCCACTACAATCAACTGGATCTTCGACAAAACGTCTAGCCTTGAGAGACAAGATCGCACTCTTCCTCCTCTAATTGTCACTCAAGAAACGAAGCCCACTCCCTTCTTGAGTTCACATGCACCAATGGCTTGGACAAAGCCCAAGAACCGAAAATTGAAACCGCAACCTTTGTGTTTAGCACATCTAGCCAAGAACTACCCAATTTGGCATTCTAGCAGAATCCAAGCTTATGCAAAAGCTATCTGCGCTTGTTATTGGAACTGCGAGGAGCTAGATGCAGATGCTGGAGTTTGATAAAAGTTTCTTAGTTGAGTACTCCTCCATTCGGCTGCTTAAGAAGTTGAAAGAAAAAAATCCTCTAGCGCCGTCTCCTTCACCACCATATTGTATTTGTCCTGATATGGTTTGGTATCTCCGTTCATCTTGGTTGGCGGTTACATTGGATCGAGGAAACCCTGTGAAATCCCATAAGATTTTTTGGCATATTCCAGAACATGCATGCTAGGATTACTCATGGTAGTGAAAACTTTACCGCACCTCAGGCTGATATTTTATATATCCAGATTGACTAACTGTTAGCCATGGAAGGACCTTCAAGAGAAAGTTCTTGTTACCAGATAAATAATAATATTGTCTCTCGTTAATCATCAAAATTCTCTGCCACGTCTGCTACTAATGGAGCAAGTTTCTATGAACGGACTGCCGTTAAATTTCAAAGGCCTGACACTGACATTAATTTCAGCCTTAATAATTACAAGGAAGATTTGAAGCATATGAGAAATTTGACAAAGGAGAAATTTGTGTACATTCTTCGTCGCAAAAGCACTTAATTCTCAATAGGAAACTCAAAACACAACCGGGTTACTTTCACAAGTTTGGTAGTTGGGAAGCTCTCATGTGTCAATTACTCGGCTAGGAGTATGTATAACTTTGGTTATTTGACGGCGAGGTGAAATTGCAAGGGGGCTTGATAAAGGTACTAAAATATGTAAAGATAATGAAGTTGCTTGCTGGAGAGGAGAATAGGTAGATCGTGCTCAGCTTGGCAAAGCCTATCGGACTGCCGGCATGCTCTTTGAAATTCTCTGCATCGTTAACAAAAACGAGAGAGTCGAAGAAGTTGTCTCCGAGATTATTGCTGCAGTCTTCGCTATCATTATGAGTTCATGTTATTCGAGCACTGACAGCGAGAGCTCCAACCCAGGTAGAACCTCCTGATCTTGATGCGATCGAGATCGACCTGACTCGTAGATACATTTGTTACAAGGACAGCACTCTCATTATGCAACTCTTACATCAACATTGTGCAAAGATGGGAAAGTATTATTTGCTTTGTACTAGCAATGTTGGAATATCAAGGAAGCAAGATATTGTTCTAATTGATGATCTCCTTATCACAAATGGAAGAGTTGCTTTAGGGGGATTAAAGAAATATTTAACCACTCAGTCTTTCTGCTTAACTTCCAATCGTTATATTGATGATAGAATATCATAAAGTTGAACTTGGTGAAATTTCAACAAGGCACAGTGAAGAGCTTGTGTCCTTTCTTGAGAGAATTGGTGTTCACAAGGCTGATCATAAAGTTGAGCAATGGTATGTGCAGCAGAAAGTGAGAGTATTGAAATCCAAGACAATGAAGATAGCAGCTGTTTTGGAGTCCATTGCAAGTGCTAGGAGGATTTCCCGTAAGAAACTATTCTGATGCATCGGCTTTCATTATTACATATCCGGTCAACAATGAGGTTTGAGGTGCCAAGGTAATTTAGCTTAATTAGTCATTTTTTTAATCACTTTATTCTTATAAAAATTAGTAAATTTAGTTGGGGTATTTACACACATACCACCCAACTTCTACGTGTTTACAAATCTAACACAAAAATTTTGCTTTTACATTCATGCCACCCAAATGTTTCTTATCACATAAAAGATATCACCCTTTTAAACTAAAAAAAAAATAGTGAAATATACAATTTCAAACATAGGTAAAGTGGCAGGAATGTAAAAATTGAAAGTTTAAATGTTAGATATATAAATACATAAAAATTGGTTGGTATGCATGCAAATATCCCCTAATTTTAATGTCATGATATTCAAATATAAAATTAAAGCCTTCTATTTTCTCCATTAAAGTGATATACATAATTTCAAGTAGTTCAATCATTTGATCCTTAATTGATAAATTTGATTGCATAAGAATAAAGCATATTTTTAAGGTTCATATACGTAGTGTTCTCATACATGCTTTTACAATCTTATGTTGAGTAATATTCTCATACAAATTTTTCTGTGCGCCTTTGCGAGGTAAATCTGGTCGCGGTCAAGGCATTGGAGGAGCATGAAGCTACCTTGGATCAGATAAGACGGGACGACATCAAACTTTACATCGGTGAGATCAATCCAAAACCACTTGGCTTTTATTTTAAAATCTTTTCTTAACCTTTAAAATCTTAATATAAATATTGAAACATTTAAATTTACAAACTTTCAAACACAAATCAACAACAACAAACACCAATTCAAAACACCTTGTAAAGAACACATTAAATATCTGTAATAAGTCATTTAGATATGTTCTCTCTTCTCTCACATCTTCTAAAAACGAGACAACGACGTGGTCAGTTGGCGATTCATCTCCGGACAGCAGTCGGGACTACAATAAAAGGTGGAGACAAAAGTCTCAACTGAATATCGATAGATTTAAATCACATACATATATGACGTTGAGGTTGTTCGTCCGGTACGACGTAAATCCTCACACTATCTTTTAGGACTTTCAAGATTTTATATCGTATGATATAAGTCCTAAATTTTTTAGGATTCCAATGTCGTCATTCAGTACAAAATAAATCCTCACATTTTCTTGGGTCATTTACATATGAAATGTAGATATAAACCCCGAATATCTAAATAATTTACAGGACTGAAACATCAAATAATTCTCTTTCAAAGATATAAAGTCAAATCATAGTTTAATTTGAAATGTCAGTGAATCTTATCCATTATCTTCGACATCTCCTACTTTTGCTCATTTGGATTCCAGAAGTAATTGTTCTTATTTGAACATATCTCAATTGACTTTTCCTATAAACAATCGTGAAAACTTAAACGTTGAATTCCTGAAGACGAAACTCTGATCTTAATCGAGAGTTTTCTTAGGTAACTTCGATTGTCTAAGATGTAATTAATTATAAGGGTTTGCCTCTATAAGGAATTAAGAACCCAGATTAATCTAAACTCTATCTAATCTGTATTAGATAGAGGAATTTGTCGGCTACAAATTTCGTAGACCAAAATAGAGTCATAAACTTTTAAGTTTAATCAGTTAAGTCTGCTAAAAAGTGATACACTCATCTTTTTGAGATGATATATCACTTGTGGTATCGTGCTCAGCTATTTTAACTATTAAATATATGAAATATATCTGACCTCTTTATTTTTTTAAAAAAAATAAAGAAGACCGTTTTCACAAAATTAAAATTACATTATATATTATATTAAATTTAAATTTTAAAATCTTATTTTTAAACAAATTAGCCGAGAGGCTTGAGCCCTGGTCATGAGCACTTTGATGAAACAGGAAATAGTTCATTGGTCCTGCATCAATCCATAATCTAATGCATCTATCTCAACCACAAATAACCTACTGAAGTCTGAAACTGCTAATACCAAAACGTTAGTCATGGCTCACTTCAATTGTTTGAAGGCCCATGTTGCTGCTACCCCCCTAAAACAGTCATTCTTCAGTCTGTCCGTCCGTCCGTCCGTCAGTTTTTATGCTATCGTGTCATATCCTCTCACAAAATTACAATAATACATAGTGAAGCCTTAGAACCCTCTAAGCTCCATCAAACTCCTCGGCAAAGGCCAATCAAACAAAGCCTCAATCTTGAACTAATACGTTGCTACTCCTGCCTTAGCACTACATGCCCTAAATAGTCTGCCTATGATTGTGCAAAGAAACATTTCTTTAAGTTACATACATCTGGTGTTTTCTCCACTTCTCCAATACGATTCTCAAGTGTCCCATATGCTCTACCTTTGTACGATTATAGATCAGAATGTCATAAAAAAATATCAGAACGAACTTCCTCAGTTAAGGCTAAAAAATCATATTCAATAGAGACTAAAATGTGTTCAGAGTGTTGGCAACACCAAATGGCATCACCATAAGCTCGTAGTCTGCTTCATGAGTCCTAAAGATTGTCTTCTGTACATCTGTTAGATTCATCGTGATTTTATGATATCTCAGCTTCAAATTATTTTTGAGAAGATGACTGCTCCATAAAGTTTATCTAACAGCTCATCAGTCACTAGGATGAGAAATTTTTCTAATACAGTTTCATTTTGCAAAGCCCTGTAGTCCACACAAAATCACCAACTATCATCATTTTTTTCCAATAAAACTGGACTTGAAAAAGAACTTGTGTTTGGCCTGACAATCCCTGCTTCGAACATCTCTTGAATCCACTTTTCAATCATATCCTTCTGAATATGAGGATACCGACATAGTTTGAAACTGATAAAAGGAAGACCTTCCTCTTCAATGAATGTAATGCTCATGCTCTCTTTGTAGTGGCAATTTGCTAGGCTATTGAAAGAGCTAGGAAAATTGTTGCAGAAGCTATCGAACAGACTAAAGGAACTTTATTCACTCGAGCGCATGGATCTCCTCTATACTATACAACTCCAAAAGTAACTCAAACCAGCTCCTCATATCAACTTGACAATGGATTTGAGTGAGAGATCGTGGTTTTGCATAAGCTAGCATCTGCTCTCAACACCACATTCCTACCCTCCACCTTAATCTCTATAGTTAGAGATTTTCAATCCACCTTCGTCTCTCCAATCGTCTATAGCACCTTCATCCAAAGAATCAAATCAGTGTTTCTTAAGTCAAAGTGAAGGAAGTCCACCACCAATAGGCCTTGTAGTGTCATTATTAATGCCCTGCAAATTCCCCAACTTTTATCCACATTCCATGTCCCCATCATGACCCCAAAGCTTCCAGAGTCTACCAGCCCATGACCTGGTTGGTGATTAAATTGTAAGTGGCCACCCCACTATCCACTGTTGACCTCATTTTTTTGAGGTCTTTTCTTCTTCTCCTTAGAGCCTAGGATCTAGTTCTAGGAATTCCTATTGATCATCTTAGAAAACTAGAATTGAGACCCACCCTTTTAGAAATTCTAGTCACTTCTTATTTTCCTTTGATGTCTAGCATTTTTGGCACAAGACCATCGTCTTATTAACGAGCGGTTATGGATTATTTTGTGAAGACACAAGGAAAAAGCTCCTAATCGGATTTCAAGCCTTAGGAAAACATTCTCACGACTTTTTCGTCATATACACACACCAAATGCACAAAATGCACAAAATTCACAAAATTGCACGCGGACGGTCTTCAGTTGAACCTAAAATGACGAGTGAAAATGCGAACTTCTCTGGACGACCTCCGATGACAAATTGGACCGCGCCAACGCGTGAAAATGCGAACTTCTCTGGATGTCCTTTTAGGTTCTCCACTTCTCCAACAAGGGGTTTACGCCAAAAGACCACTAACAAGGGATTTATGTTGTCAGCCGTTCGAGCCGAAATCTAGACAGCCGCCAACCTCCGAAATCCATCGTTGAATTTCCTTCGAACCGTGGAAAACCTACCCTTTGAACTCCTCTGTGCCGCCCAAATTTTTCTTCCTCTCCAACCTGTCTTTGATACCACTTGTTGAGAAATTAGAGGCGAAGAAAAACAAGAACGACACAAATCCAGAAGACACAGAGATTTAACGAGGTTCGGCAAAGATGCCTACGTCCTCGGGAGCAGAGCGGCGAGTTCCTTTCAATATTCAGAAAAGGGTTTACAGAAATGAGGAATACCTCCTGGGGTTAGTAACAGACTTATTTATAACCTCAGGAGTAAACCCTAGGCACAATATGTAATTACAATATTACTCATATACCATACCGCGGGACTTTGCCACCGCACCCCAACCCACGTAACTTCCCAATTTGAACAGATTTTTCCGCTCCGCTTCGATCCAGCGTTTGTCCGTATATGGTATATGAGTCATACCATAACATAATTATACATTGGACTCCCTCTCATATAAATAGGAGAATCATTTATTTAATAAAGGGTAATCTGTTATTCATTACCACGCACTCACACACACGCACTCTCTCTCTCTCTCTCCCTCCTGTTTTATGCCAAATTATTTACTTTAAACAATAAAATTTAAATAAAACAAAGAAAGATAAGGCAAGAAAATAAACAACAGATAATGCAAGTTCTCCACAGATGAAAGAAAGTGTGAATGCTTTGTGAATTCATTGATTCCTGTTTTTTACTGAAAATTTGGATCTGAAAACTTATGGTGGAAGTTTCAGTCTGTTAAGCGAGTATCTGTAACGCATTCTTTAATGTTTACTTTCTCTTCTTTTTTCAGTTCTGTAAAAATTTTAATTTGTTTCGTTCTTCAATACGTGCGACGTGTCTGTTCCGCACACCACACCTATAGGGGGTCCATTTGTTGACCTCATTTTTGTGAGATCTTTTCTTCTCCTCCTTAGAGCCTAGGATCTAACTCTAGGAACTCCAATTGACCATCTTAGAAAACTAGAATTGAGACTCACCCTTTTAGAAATTCTAGCCACTTCTTATTTTCCTTTGATGTCTAGCATTTTTGGCACAAGACCATCGTCTTATTAACAAGCGGTTATGGGCTATTTTGTGAAACTCAATGGAAAAATTCCTAATAGGATTTCAAGCCTTAGGGAAACATTCTCACGTCGTGACATACACACACCAAATGCACATAATTGCACGAGGACGGTCTTCAGTTTAACCTAAAAGGACGAGTGAAAATGCAATCTTCACCGGATGACCTCCGACGACAAATCTGCGCCAACGCGTCCGGGACACCAATTTTAGTAGGAAAAGACACTCATATTGTCATATTTTTTACACGAGAAAATTGGCACGCAAATCGATGAATTCGTCTTGACAACCTCCAACGGCGAAACGAACCGCGTCAGCGCGCCCAGAATGTCGAAAATACCTAGAAAGGACATTCATATTCGATATGTCGCGACGCACGAATAAAACAAAAACTAATTTTTATTTTTCAAGATATTAAATATTTCCTTTTATAAAAATATCTTTAAATTATAATAAAATTTATAACCTAAATATTATTTAAACTTCTACACTCGCTTAAACCCGATTAAACCCTCCATTCGCTCGATCTTGCGCTCGGTTCGTCTCTCTCGCGTCCGTGCCCTAGATCCACGATGGATCCGTGCGGCTCTCCTTGTCGTTCTCGCTCGCGACTCATCTTCTCGAGTCTTCCTCTGTCGATTAGCATACGAGGCTTCTCTCCTCGATTTTCCCTTTGGCTTTTCGGCTCTCCAATTGGGAGAGGCGGGCTGGCCAACCCTTCTCCTTCTCGAGGCTGTAATATCGTCTTCTTTACTGTGGCATTTATTCTTCTATGGTGTGATTCATTGCTAGGGAGGCTGGTTGGTGGCTTTTTCTTCTCTTCTCTTTGTTTATAAAATATTTCCCCAAACTACTATGTTGGGTTGTTGAAAATTTTGAGAGAGAAAAGAGTGTTTTTGAGAGAGGAAAGCTTGAATTTCTTTTTGTTGTTAGGGAATATATTTCTCTGTTTTTGTTGTTCAAAGGCATTCGTGGGAAGCTGTGTCGAAATTCTCTTTAAGCTAGAACTTTCGGGTGCTTGTGGCGTGGAGCAGTTGTGGTTGTCGTTTCTGAGAATCTTTAGGAGGAATACTTCGCTTGGAGTAGTTTTCTTGAATCATTCTTATAATTTTATTTTAAATCTGCTGAAAAAAAATATTCTTCTCCTCTCCTCTATTTTACATCATTTCGGATGGCATGAAATATGGAAATTTATTTTGAAGCTTAAGCATGAGTATTTACTTAGATGGTGAGAAATGAAACATACATATATGGATCATCTTTACTTTCCTTACTTGAAGCACCTGAAAGCATGGCTAAAGTGATCTTGAAATGCATTTTTATTCCTTTAGAAATACATATGGAAAAGCATGTTTGAGGGCTGCCTCTATTACTTTCATTGCTTGAAATATTTAGAAGTATGAAATACATGCTGGAAAATATTTTATGGGATGGAAAGATACATTTGGGCTTATGTTTTATTTTCCTATTGCTGCCCCTTTGTTGCAATACATGTTGGAAATTGTTTTATATGATGAAACATGTATTTGGGGGCTCATTTCATGTTTCAATTACTTTCCCTTTTGCTGAAATACATATTAGAAATTGTTTTATGAGATGAAACATGTATTTGGGGGCTCATTTCATGTTCCTTTGTTCCCCCTTTTGCTGCAATACATGTTGGAAATTGTTTTATGAGGTTAAAAAAAAATATGTTTGGGGCTCTTTTTATGTTCTTATTGCTGCCCCTTTGTTGCAATACATGTTGAAAATTGTTTTATGAGGTAAAAACATATGTTTGGGGCTCATTTCATGCTTCCTATTTTCCCCATATATTGGATTCAATTTGCCCTTTTTCTTGGGCTCTGTTGTGGCTTTATGGAATCTGATTTTTATGACCCTGTTTTAGCCCGTTTAGTGGGATCGAATTGAGCTTCTTTTGAGATTAAATCTATTCCATAGGTGTTTTTGGTTGAGGCTTGAAACTCTCGTCCATGTGTCATTTGAGAACATGTGTTAAAGGAGCTGTGTGATACAGGAAAATGCATAAATAAAATTTAGAGTCGGTCTGGAATGACAATGATGACTTATGGGTGGTCAGGCATAAAGAATAGAAGTTTGAGTAACATTTTGGTAAATAATCCCTATGGTACAATCTTATTGAAACATGCAAAACCATATCATCAAGCGAATGATGTGAAGAATATTATAATCCGGTGTAAAAGGAAAGCAAATTGTAAACTCAAAAATAGCATTAAAACAAATCATCTCTACGGTTTTAATTTTCCAAAATGCATCATGCAGCTTCAGCACAAGGACAATATTTTAACCACAATGCACTTCAATATTCATATGAGAATAAACTTCAGTACCAAAACCAGAAAGTTTTAAAGTCGGATCCTAAATTTTAGCGTGGCAAAGAAAAATATATAACAAAAGCTAGAAGAAAAAAAATGAGAATTACCAGCTCAGAAGTTTGGAGCCCCGTATGAGATGTTGACTTGAAGCTAATATCAAGACGTATTGGCTTCACACCAACAGCAACGACATCTTCTGTAATTATTGAATCCTTTGAAGAACTGTTATGTTCTTCAGATATCTTGGATGATTTCTCTTTAGATATATCCGCAATGGAAGAGTTTCCATGTGATAAAGTTATATCACAAGGAACTTCAGCCACAAGCATGATCACAGGAATCTAAATCCAATGCATGAGCATATGTCCATGTTGAGGAAAAAAATTAATGAAAACACAGGCATATACGCATCTATCAACATAAATGAACATGTACATACAAGCACACACTCAAAATAAAATATTAACAGATTGGCAAGCACGGAAAACAAAATTATATGGAGATGATGCAATGCAGAAGTACAGTTAAAAAAGAAGAGCTTACAGCTGTGTTCTCAACTGTTTTGAGCGAGTCATTCCGAACCCACTCTTGGTTTGCAAGATATCTAGCAGCATGCTGAAAAGAAGATCCAAGGCATCAATAAAAAAGATTACAGAATAATCTCATGAAAATTTCAACTTTAGTAAGAAAATAAAATTCTATTATTATTTTTTTTCCATTGGCACATATCCCCAGATAAAGCTAACCTAGAATAAACCTAAGTCAGGAAAAGTCTAATGAAAATGATGTATCTCCAATTAACATCAGCATGACTCAGTCATCTAAATCCAAACAAAAGTAATAAAAGTACGAAAAAAATTGATGGGAAAAAATGAAAAAAATATGTAACACATTAATTCTTCACAAAAACACTTTCAACTTCAACATTTCCAAGCAAAACACACAAACAGAGAGACAACCAAACAAAACATACAAACTTGAACAATGATGATCAACTTGAAAGTTAAAACAGTGACGTTGGAGCGTTATTTGTTTTAGTTTAATAAGCAATCACCATTAAAACACTGATATCAAAATTAAACCCAGTTACAACACCCAAGCAAACACATAAATTTTAAAGCCTATTACACAACTTTCCAACCACTCAAGCTAAAAGCTAAACCTCCTAGGGAATGATCTGGTGTTCGTTTTGAATAATACATGCACTTAAGTGGGAGAAAAAAATAAATGAACAAGGTCTATAAAAGGTAAGAATAAAAACATCAAATGGGAGGGTAGATTAAAAAAGAATTATAAAAAAGATACTTGTTAGATTCATTCGACACAATTGAACCTTGAAAGTTAATAAAACACGATCCAACCTTGATTCATGATGCCATTGATAATTGTCATATTTGATAAAATCTAAACTTTATAAATGGCCATCATAGATGGCAGCCAAGCAATGATAAAATGATATAAATATGTATAAACATCATATGACTCTTCTAACATAATGCCTGCTGTGAATGAAAAAACTAAACTAATTTTAAACTATAATAGACTAGCATAGTTCCTTAATTGATTTGGCATAGGATTTGAGGAATATTAATGCTCTAATACGTTCAAAAGATCAACATATTATATTATTTTTTTTCTTATGTTTAAATTTTATATTAGAATTATTTATCATTCATGAAAGGGGCAATTTGCTCCCAATCCATTTGCTAAGCATAAATTAAAAGCTAAGGGACTATTTAGAGTCATTAAAAATATAAAGGAAAATGCTTATAAAATTGAATTGCCAAGGATATAAATATTTTGAATATCTTCAATGTAGCTGATCACTTGCACTATGATAAATGTAAAAAAAAACTATAAATTGAGGATGAGTCTTCTTCTACCCAATGAGCATGACATAGTTTAGTGATGGTAGTCCTTTTAATTTTTTATCTTAATTCACTATTTTGTCTCATCACTTATTAGGGGTTATTTACTGATTATGGGCCTAGGAACAAGTTGGGGCAATACCTTATTGCTCTGTTAGGAGAGGTTTTTTCTTGGAATATAGATTTCAGGTTATCTACAAAGAGGCTTAGTAGAGACAGTCTAAATAAGGCGAGGAGAAAAATGGGCCATAATGGAGTCCAATACTTCGCCAGGATATTTTAGCCTTCCAAAAGGGCTGAAGGTTTAACTATCAGGTTGTTTTCTGGCAAATGGCAAGTTCTTGCTAGCAATTTGAGAGGCAGAAACCGCTCTTGTATCTGTAACCCAGAATTGCAGGGCTGCGGGGAATTCTTGTTCCATTACAGAAAGTGGTCAAGGAATCTTGCTGTCATCCAGCGCCCAATACAATAATCTATCGCCTGCAATTGAAATTTAGCTATTTTCCCATAAGGCCTACAGAGTGAATCAAGTTTCTTGAAGCTATGAATCCAACTAAGATAGGTTCTCTGATTTCCCCTTTTTTTTTTCCTTTTTATGGTCATTTCCCCAATCTTGTTTCGATCAATATCCTCCTCTGATTTATTTATTGTTGCAGGATTTCTCTCTAGTTGTTTACTACAGGAAAGCTTAAATTTCCATTTCAACTAAGATTCTGTAACAATAAACTTAGGAATTCGGTAGAAAATCTGAACTTTCAACCTCTTTTTAAGCAAATAATCCGCTTACTTCAGATTAGCATAATCAGCTGTGGTTTATAAATACAAAGAAATCAGATGATGACAAGAGAGAATGGACATTGTCATAATCTGCCAGAACCTCCAACTGGCTATTATGATCTTAATAACCCTTTCCATTTATCATTTTGTTTCCTATCATATTATGTTTAAATAGGGTAGAGAGCAATAGCTTTAATTGTTTAGAGTGCTTTATTAATCCAATGTGAAATTGGCAAGCAGCAGAAGCATAGAAAGACCTTTCTAAATCTAAATGCTGGAAATAGGTGGATAATTTTGTTGAAGTTAGTGCTTGGGTTTTTCTTGTGGCTGTTGGTTTTGAGATCGGTCCCTCTTTGAAAGGCTTGTTAAGTTATCTAATGCATTGTTTCTCACAAACAATGAACAAAATTTCAATTCTCTAACTTACATTTGCCTTGCAAGTGGTGTCAAAGAGCCTAACCAGTACGAGTTTAAATTAAAAGAGTTATTGTTCTAAAGATTGTAACTGATTTCATGAGTCCACTCTCTTTGTTCATGTTTGATATCACATACTTCTGAAACACATAATAATGCTGAACTATTAATAAATAATATATTCTGAATTGAAACAAATTCAATGCTGCTCCCACGGAGGAAAACAGGATGTTCCCAAAGTTTGCTGCAAATTGTCATGAAATCATGGAGAATGTATTCATCACTGTGTGATGCCCATCATGTATGCATGTATGTATGTATACATCATTGATATAAGCCTATACCTCACAACCGTTAAATATAATGATTCAAGACGAATAACAACAAAAAAGTACCTGCAGACATGTCTCCTTAATGCCATTTCTCCCTTCAAGAATTCCAGCTTCTTTAATAGGTTCCTGATAAATATCTTAATTAAAATATTGATTAAAAAAAAGCAGCCCATGGGAGATTTAGCAACTAATCACAAATTACTTACCAAATTCCTTACAGGAGGAAGGGATACAACAAGATCTACGTCACTAGTTGGAAGAGCTAACCCAGTTGAATTAGAACCAAATATATTGGTGCGAGAACGAGGCCAAAGTACCTGAAGTGATCTCGTGATCCGTCTGACAGCCCAATTAATGAATGGCTTCCGGTTCAAATTCTCTGCAGCAACCTTCCACATGCAACAAATAGTTGAGCGGAAAATTAAGATAAGAGATTCAAGGAGAATTAAAATTTAAAAACAAAAGAAAAAAAAAAGTATGCAAGTACATCAAAAACATCTCGATGGTTAACAAAAAAAAAAGATATACTCTGTTAATCTCAAATCAAGAACTGAAAAAAATTAATCACTCTAAGCAATTTTTTTTTTCTTTGTAGACAAGATCTCTTGTGGATGCCCGTATATTTTCTCACAGGGTATCAAGAAAGCTGTCAAGGTTGTGCCAAGCAAAAAAGTGTTATTCATTTCCTAATACCTCAAAAAGGTCATTGTGTCCTAAAACACAACATTAGCAAGCGAGACAGTCCAGAAAAATAATTTCCAGTATTCTGATATTCTTGATTAACTTTATTAGACATCTAAGAAAAAGGTCCGATCCAACATGCGGTGGAGTGGCAATGACCTTGAATGCTGAAGGATCCAACATATCAATCTATTTTCTGTCCAGGATGGAACAGCAAGAACTGCTATTGAGAAGGGCCAAGTGAACCCCTACCAACTTAGAGACGATCTAGTAATATTACAGATGAACATAGTCTGAAGGTAGCCTGTTCCTTTTCCAGGGAGATTTCTACAATTCAGCAGAACATCTTGGTTTGAATTACATTTGCATTTTAGTCCTAAGGGCTCAAACCCACGAAAAGAAAGTGAAGTTTATAATAAAAAATTAAAGCTTTTACTCATTCAAAGTTCTAAAAAGGTAGGCTTTGCAGCAATCCCCCACACACAAATCAACTTTTCAAAGAGCGTTCTTGAAATTACTAGTGAGAGAAAATGCTGAGGAGAGCGTGAAAACACTAACAGTCAAAAATGGTGCGGCAGAAGTCAATACCTGCTTGCAGAATATGTCAATTTCCTCGTGAAGAAGATTTTGCATCCTTGATAGCGATCCCATGCAAAAGCCATTCAGTACATCAGGTGGATGTAAAGGTAATGCAACATCTGGCTGTAGCATAATATTCTCAAATAAAATTGCAAGCCAAAAGTAACCCAAATTAATAAGAATTTATGCAGGATCAAGAAAATAGAGATAAAATACAGCTAACAAATAAAGGAGACACTTGCGTGTTCTTGATCATGGGCAAGTTGAGAAATTTTGATTAGATGATCCTGGAGCAGAGATCCTTGAAGAGATTGAGCCACTGCAGTCACCCCAAGGCCTTTGCTTGCCCAAGTTGGCCACACAACTTCAGCACCATCTAAACAAAGGCGGGTGTCTGCTGCAGTGTTTTCTTCATGGCACCAACCTTTTACACCCCAATTCCTAGGACTTGAGCTACCAGATCTAACAATTGGAAATCCTCGTTTCCTTGATTCTCCAACAGAAGTTGGATGGGGTTGAGGCACTCGCGGAACACAAAGAACCACAGGAGAAGGAGGTCTCTTTGCAAGTGGAGTATCTCTCCTTGTTGAAGGTAAACAAGGGCTTTTACTATCATGACCATGCCTGGAGTCTGATCGAGATCTATTTCTCGTCATCCCTGGAATAATGATTGGGCGCAACATTGGGTATGGAGGTGGATCTCCCTTCACTCCTTCAATGCCAGCAGTTGAGTTAGCAGAAGATTGGATTTTTTCATCCGGGAGGTCTGCCAATGATGGTGAATGTACTGCAGTACTAGAAGCATCATTTCCTGCAATGGAATAACTGAGTGATGGGTGTCCAGAAGCCATATTTTCAAATGGTGAACAATAGGAAGAAGGTGGTGACGCCAAGCCATTTGTACCATAAGAAGGCAACCCCGTCCTACAGCCAACCATATCATCAATAGTTCTATTAAGGTCTGCTTCATACCAAGCCCATGAGCCGTCTTCAGAACTGTGGGAAGGAGGACGTGAAAAACCGGTTCCAACAAGTTCAGCGGGGTTCCAATACATAACTCCACCACCAAAATAATTATTATAATCTCTACCAGACCTTACATAAGGCTCAGATTCCTCTTCAGATAACCAATAGCATTCATCTTCAACGAAATCAGATATGTTTTTCATATCACAAACGTCAATAATATCTCCAGCATGCTTAACGTCATTATCAAAAGGTGCCAGATTAGCCTGCACTCCATGAACAGCACATGAGGCAAGTCCCGAGTACAAAGGGGGCATGCTATGATTATATGCAGATTCATATCCTATAGTCTGGGTTTGACTCACTCTGCTACAATTTTTAATCATGGGAGGCCAGTCATAGCTCATGGGAAAAGTCAAAGAAGGTAAGATCCGGTTATGTCCAAACTCGTTTAAAGAGTTTCTCAGATGAGCCTTTGATGCCACAAAGGATTGATGATTGTAATAAGGCAATCTGACACCAACATCTAAATGCAGTCTGTCAGTTGCAGGGAGGAGACGTGAATTAATAGATGGAAAATGAATGGGGGTTATGTTGGGCCATTCATATGATGTGCCTCCCATGTAATTTGTGTCTTTGTATGCATGGAATTTACCGCCACCATTTTGTATTACTGTGCTTCGTTCATCAGCAGCTGTATGGCAGCATTCCATTGAAACAAAAGAATTTGAAGCAGGGCCACTTGCAGCATTACAAGTTTGATGTCCGTGCTTCCCCTTATTAGTCAAATTATCATGCTCACTGGCCTGAGGGGAAGAGCAAGAGGTAGTTCCCATCCATGGATCATTCTGACTAATGGGATATGTACTATTCCAAAGAGTGGTTTGTAAATATTCTTTGCTCTTTCTAGGACAATGTGAAACAGGTGTAAACATATAATTTTCTATTTTCCCAGAACTAGGATGGTGTTCTTCAATAGTAGTTGATTTACCTTCAGTAAAACAAAGAGATTGATAGTCCTTAGGAATTTCAGAGACAGATGCTGCCAAAACATTGTTATTTGATGATATATCAACAGGTTTGGGCTGATGATTTGAACTACACACAAAACCACTGGTATCCACCTGTTCCCTCTCAGTAGCAACAGATAGAACAGTGTCATTGCTGTATTTGTCTTTTGGTTTTCCAGTATTCTTTACATTAGAGCTTTTATTTTTGGCCTTTTTTCTTCTACCTTTTCTTTTATCATTAGTTTCCTTGCCATCAACTGAAACTCCCACTTTTGAGTTGTCCTACAACAAATAATAACCTTTAGTACTTTGACAGGCCAGTAAAGAAACAACTGAAAGCTTTACCATCTCATCATGCGCAGATAATGATTTCACTTCAGGGGCATTATTTATAACATGAGAAACAGCGCCATCTATGTCTTTTCTAGCAACCAAAGAAGAAGTACTCTCTTGGCAGCAAAGCTCAGAACTACAATCGTGTTTCTGTAAGAGAATCCTTTCTATCGATTACCATCCCAAAGTAGAACTCAATGGTAGGAAAATACAGAGAACAGAGAAATATAATTTGAAACTGATGAAACTAGGAAATACCTTATAATTTTCCTGGGACATAGAAGCAGAATTGTAAACATTGTGCACAGTATTAGACTTCCTTAAATAACGGGATTTGTTTTTACTTTTCCTACATACTGAATTATGTTTTCCTTCAGATTTCTCAGGGAAGATACTCTGGTTTGTATCAACCATGAGTTCATGATTTATGAAATTAGCATACAAAACAATGAGAAATCCCTGCAATTTCATCTTTATATGGTCAAAAACAGAGAGATTAGAAACCGGTGAACAAAAGAACAATTTCTCAGTTTCAACTTTGCACGACTGCCATGCTATAAGTACATTGGATATGGCATGAACAACAACCAACTTTTTCAAAGTATTAGCAAGATTATTTGGTACTCTAGATATTGCAATAGGCAGAAAATCCATTCCAAACTCTGCATCGCTTCTGAAGCATGCATGCTTAGCCTTTTTCCAAGATGACAAGTCACCATATCGCAAATCCATACTTTTTCCAATGTTTAAGAAACCAAATCTGTTGGTCAAAGTAGCATTTTCTCCCTTAATTATTTCATTAACCTGCAAACTTAAGTTTACAAAAGTTAGTGATATTTAATTATAAACTTCAATGCAAAAAAAGTTATATCCGCAAACTAAATAAGACTTTACCATGACTTAAAATTACTTCCCACTACGACAATGTAGATCAACTGAAGCACAAAATGCTAAATTCAGCATAAGGTTAAGCTATGAACTATGCAACATTGCATGAATAACAGCCTCTATTAAGAATCAAACTGAAAAATTCCACTTTTTAATATCCATTATTGCATTCTTTTCAGGAAGCTTTGTTATCAAGATACATGTTAATGAATATTTCACTGCATGTGCTATGGTGTAATAAGATCCTTCTTAAAAAAAAATCCAACATCATAAGAGTGAAATGTCCCAAGTAATTAAAAGCTGTGAAGATCCACGTCCGCATCTCTTGATGTCTAAGTACATGCATGATTTATGAAAACCAAATTACAAACCATAGTAGCAGAAGAGGTAAAAATCATTGATATCCCAAACCAAAAACAAAACTGTCAATTAAAAAAAATAATAACAATAATCATGAACATTCTGGTGACTAAAATTATAGGATTTACAAATTAAACTATAGCATTTCTAAATCACAGCACTAAAATTATAAATCCAGACTCTAAAATATATCTTAAAAAAATATTAATATCAGATTTCTAGGTCTCCAATGAATACAAATACCTATTTATTATAAAAGGAATTACTTTTGGGAAAATATATGATATAAAATGTCAAAAAGTTAATTGCTTAAACAATAATTAAAAACATGTGTTGACATTAAACAAAAATTAATTCAAATGATTTAGAAAGATTTGGAATGAACCAACTCATTTTGATGAACAACTCAAACTCGACTCTACTAATACTTGATCATCTTGGTTCAAAGTAGTAAATAAACATGTTTTCAAACTCGAAAGTTTAATGAAAAAGTTTGAACAAAGTCCAACTCACTCATGAATGTTCACAATCAAACTCATTTGTTGTTGAGCAAGTAATTTTTTAAATGTTGCATGCATATATGACACATTATTTAAATAAAATTTGATTAATTACAACTTATTTGATTATGATAACATTTTTATAATTTATAACACCATACAATATAAATTCAATGTATCTTTTTATTTCAATGAACTAATTTGTTAGTACTTATTTATGTTATTTTATCGCAAGCAAGTTTATTTACAACTTATACAATATTTTATTTGTTTGGTATAAATTAGTTAAATGTTAGTTTGAAATTTATTCAATTATTTATTTATTTAGAACTATAAATTTATTTTTTAATAATTTTTTTATAAAAAATCAAGTCACATTAAAGTTTTTAGCTTGCTTACTAGCTTCATATGAAAAATCAAGTACAAATCGAATATTTAATTTTATATGAAAAATCAAATACTCATTCAAATTTTTAACTTGTTCAATTAATATAATCTATATTATGGACAAGCCTTCTTACCTAAATGTTCTTGAGGGAAACAAATCGAAAGAGTCCTTTAGACCTAAAACGGTAAAGTTGCATCTTCCTCAAGAATATCACGAGCAGTTTGAACTTGGCTCTTCAAATAAGCCAAGTACAAATCAATTATGATAATAAAAAAATTTAAGCAAGCCAGGTACAAACATGTATGTGAAAGCTAGGCTCAAGCGTGTACTGAACATAAACAAATCATGATTTGACCAAGTACAATCCATGACCTACTCAGCTCTAATTGGCACGAATGCTCGATTACAACCCTAAGAAAGATGAACTCTCATGTCATGCTTGGACTTTAGGGATTTGATTCAATGGTAGGGATGTAAACGAGTCAAGCTAGAGTAAGCCTAATGTTTGTTCATGTTCAATTCGTTCAAATTTTTTTTTGTTTGAAATGAGCTCATAAATAGCATGTCCTATTCGACTTGATTCAAATTCTAGTGTTCGTTCAGCTCATGTCAGGCTCAAAATTAGCTTAAATGATTTAAAAACAAAAAAAATTAACATTTTTAAATATAAAAAAGCAATATACCAATGTTATAACATTATTATTTATTTAATTATTTACTTAATTCAAGTCAAAAAGGAGCCAAAGACAATCGAACATAGATCTATCTGTGTTCAACTTGTATATAAATCTAGCTCAAAAAATTTGTTATTGTTTAGCTAGCATGTTTCACAAACAAATTAAAGGCGAGCTAATTAGCTAGCCAAACAATAGTTGCTCGCAAATGATGAATTTTTTTTTTACGACTCTTTAAAAAAGTATAAATGAATGGGTGCACGTTTCTAACCAATCCACAAATCAAACTCAAGTTATTTAGCAGGTCAAACATGAGTTGTTTGCAAATAACAAACTTCTTTGATAGCAATGGAATTAAAAAAAATAAAAAGATTGAAAAAATTTTAAATGAACGGTTGCACATTACTTACCCATAAATTGTTGTGAATTTATTCATTTACTTTGTATTCCTTCGATCCACTTTCAAGTACACAGAAATACCTCTGAAAAGCATCCCAAAACAAAAATGCATTTCCGGTTTATCCGACAAACATATGCTCATATATTAATGAATATTGTTAGCGTCATTTCCTTGGTAAAGACGTAAGTTTGAGATATAATAATAGCATTTAAAACTCCAAAGAATAAAATAAGAGACTCTTTGGGATCACTTTCTATTTTCTATTTTTATTTTGGTTTTTAGCTTGTTTTATTTTTTTTCCTATTTTTAGAAAATGTATTTGATAGTATTATGATTTATATGACAAAAAATATAAAACATGTACGATTTGGTTTTTTTTTATTTTTTTGAAAAAAAAAACTTATATTTTTATAAAACAGTTGGGTCCACGTGCGCTCCCAGTATTAAGCTTTGTCACCCATGGCATACAGGATGTGCTCCTTGCTCCACCAAACACGAAGCATTACCTGTGGGTGTCAGGCGGCGACAACAACTGATGGAGGTCAGCTGAGGCGGCTACTAGGGGTGTAAACGAACCGAACACGAACGAACATAGCTTGTGTTTGTGTTCGGTTCGTTTGAAATTTAGTTTGTTTGAAATAAGCTCGTGTTCGAAATTGTTCGTGAAATCACTGTTCG
>NEWO01000002.1:7083502-7094267 GCA_003013225.1 Phalaenopsis aphrodite | reverse complement strand
GCGGACGGCATTCTGCGGTGGAAGGGGAACGGGATCCTACGGTGGGAGGAGGGCGGTGCCGACGGGCTAGGCAAAGGTTTGTTTTGGTTTTTTTAAAAACAGGCAAAAATATGTTTTATTCTGTTTTTAGTATTTTTAAAATAGAATTGTTGTCACAAAAAATTTAAAAATATAAGAAATAAAATAAAAAACAGATAAACAAGTATTATTTGTATGTTTGTTTCCAATTTTTTATTTTCATAAAACAAAAATTGATCCCAAACAGCCCCTAAACCAGGAGCGATTATTGCATGCGGAGGGCGCGCGCAGCTCTGCGTGCGCCCTCCGCACCTAATAATTAGACCTAAACCAGTATCACAAATAATATGGTTTTAAGTTAGCAAACTCTATAACATACTCTTTCTTATATGTTGTATTAAGGTATGTCAAAGGTTTGCTAGTTCGCTGCAAGTTCCTTCACGAGCACTTAAAAAGTCTACATACAGTATGAAAGGAACAATAGCTTCGGCTTCTACAGTAATCTCAAATTTAAGTAACGATATCATTCAACTAGAAGTAATTGATATCTGAAGAAACTGTATGTAGGAAGGAGTTAAATAAGTACCAGAGTCTTTGATGCTTTCCCAAAGAAAGCAGAAATGATCCCCTTCCTTGATCCGGGATCCAACCCAACCCACCAATCAAGACAACCCTTCATCCTCCAAAATACATTTGCCGCCTTTCCTGCGACCTCTGCAGCCCTCTCCTTCAACCTCTTCTCCTTGGGCTTCTTCCCCGCTTGCGAACTAATCCAAGCCAGCCTCAGGGCCACCTCAAGTCGATTCGCTACAAATGCTTCAAAGCTGTAATACCCCATATCCTTCAGCCATGGAAGCTCCACCCATTGCACAGTGAGACCCGCCATCTCTACCTCCTCACAGAGAAACCTCCCACCAGATAGTCCATCCATAACACTAACGAAACGGTCAACATCTATAATAAGGGACTCGGAGACCGTTAGTGCGTCCGCCAGATTGACACCAGACGAACCGGAAGTGAAAAAAAGTAAGGCGTCGGACAGCAGCAGGGCGGAAGAGTTGGATGCCGCGGAGCGGGCGATGAGCCCACGAGAGGGGCGGAAAGACAGAGATGGGAGGGATGGGTTCGAAGGGGAGGAAGAGGGGAGGTCGGGAAGGAGGATGAAGTGCGAGTGACCTTGGCTACAGAGGCGGGACTGCATCTGTAAAAGGATGAGAAGAAATGAGGAGTCGAAGACAGTGAGAGCAGCCTGGCGCTGATCGGGAGAGAGAGAAGAGAACCAGCGGAGGACGAAGGCGCGAGGATTACAATCAGGATTAGGGCGATGGCTGGAAATGCGAGAATGGTAGATCGCGAGGTGATCAGTGAGAGAGTGAACGAGGCGGTGTGATTCGGAAGCCATTACTAGGGATTTGTAAAAGCAGAATGGATGAGCGAAGAAGGAGAATCGATTGAAGAGGAGAACGAAAGAAGAAGCGCGTGGACCGAGCAGGGTGTTAAAATATAAAAAAAAACATTTTACATAAAAAAATACATATAATATAACTGATATTTAAATAACATAAGAATAATTTTTACACTTCTATAAATTCTGAAACTAAAAATATTACATATAAATATTTAAAGATTATTTCGGCACTTCTATAACACGTTGTTAGTCTTACTAATGTCTTTGTTCGGTGATATTTAGTCGCGAATCTCACTTCTGCTCCATACGCTTGTTAGTTCCATCAACAACTTTCATGAACTCCGACGATAGGGCTCTCTTACTTGCAAATAGTTGGCTCAACTTACATGATTACAATAAGAGTGTTCAAGCAAAAAGAAGAATTTATATTAGCACTTCTTTTATTCCCACTTCACACAAAATCTCTTTCTACATGGCATTTTATTTGTGTTGTGAAAAACAATGGCAATAAAACAAAAAATTGGATCGAGAAAAATCGCAAAACAAAAAAACACAGCAGAAAGCACAAATTACCTACGTTCACGGAGCTACAGTGAATTTTATAAGTATGAATATTACACTTGTCCATCGCCTTGACGTTTACAAGAAAAGACAATCTCTCTCTCTCCTTTCCTCTCTCATCTCTCCTCTCTAGAGCAACAACCTAAGAAGATGCCTGGGGAACAAAATCCCGAGAGAGATAAGAAGAGGAGTTAGTATGTTTATTTATTAATTTCATCATGTCATTAGACTTATTAAGAAATTAATCAAATAATTAATCAAGCACATTAACTATTTATGTTTCTCTTGTGCATCAAATCATAGAATGAATTAAGAGCAATTAATTTCAAGTATCAAATTCAATTTGCTGTCAAACATGAGAAAATATCAATTTGAACAATGCACCAGTTTTCATATTCGCAACATTTTATTCTGACAATGTGTTCCATAAGCGAGGTCTCAAGAACATTGTGACTTGATTTTAAGGTCGCACTCAAATTCAAACATGATTCAAGCTATGTTCAAATAAAGCATATAAAGTTTGGGTTTAAATAAAGTTCAAACCTACATAAGTTTGAAATCATCTCAAAATTCTTGAATATTTATTTTATTTTATTTTATTCCGATTTTATCTTTTAAGAAAAAAAATCAGAGATATTATCAAAAACACATCAATAAATATTTTTATATTATGCTTGTGAACATTAAAATAAGTCAAAAAATAAAAAAAGAGAGGCTTAAGAATATTGAAAATTTCATTAAAATTTAATTATATCCGTTAAAATTAAAATTAAAACATAATCATAATTTTTTTCCCTTTAAAAATTACAAACCGCAATTTAAAAATCGAAATTGATGCACCAAACAGGCAACAACAACAATCTAATGAGAGCATAGAAATATCTTCAACCATATTATAGCTTTTGGGATCACTTTAGTTTTTTTAATTTAAATTTTTATTTTAAGAAAATATTTTTTAATATATTTTTAAGCGATATTTATTTTATTTTCAAAAAATAAGTTAAGTTATTTTTAAAAACACTTAAAACAATTAAAAATTATTTTGAACATTTTTAAAAACAAACATACATAACATTTTTTATTTCAAGATAATAAATGAATAAAATAAAAAATAATCAAACATTAAAGTAATTCCAAACGACCAGGCCTACTTAAAAAAACTTGTTCTTCGTGAGGGACTCTTGTTCGGCTTGTTAAGTAGCCTTTGTTCAAACTGTTCATTAAGCAAGCAAGTCAAACACGAACCTCAATTTTGTTTGATCGAGTTTGGCTTGTTCTAGCTCAAAATAAAGAAATTATATATGTTATTTATCTAATAACATATTATATATATTTTTACTATGTTTAAGTTTAACTCATAACAGCTCATTTGGTCAGCGGTTCAGTGTCTTCTATCGCACATAAATGACGCCGGTTTGAATTCAACACCTTACATCTACTTTTCTAATTAATTTAAACGATACAATTTTCAGCAGAAAAAACAAACAAGAATATGTAAATCAACCAGAAAACGAAAACATTGTTAATGAACAATTTCAAACACGAGTCAATGTCAAACACGGTTAATTTCGAACGAGCCTGACACGGTGTTTACAGCCCTACAAACAGCTCCCAAGTCATCCCATTATATTCATGGTTGAACATCTCCCATGGTGACCAATATTTTAACATAATTACTACAAGTAACAACTATAATGTTAGTTGAAAATAACATTACAGCAATGATCATAACATTATAGACAGGCCAATGAAATAAAGCCTCAGCCTTTCTAATAGAGAAGGGCTATAAAAGCTACAGCCTAACAAAGCTGTGAAACAGTAACTACTGCAGATAGAAGATTCATAGCAGCCTTAATAAACGCCTTGTAAGGGAGACACAGGTTGAAGAAACTGTTAGTCAAATCCAGAAGCAAAACCTGATAATTATATAAACATATGAATACATATTTTATTTAAAAATTGAAAAATTTAAAAAAATAGCACAGAATTCTTAAGTATTTGCATATCTCCCTCATCTTAACTTTCAAATTTACATATAGAACACTTTGGTGTTTCAATACTATGCATAAAAATATACATCTCATTTTTAAAAAGTGGTAACAGTGAGATTGCCCCATTAAAAATATTCAAAAATTGATTTATTTAATTATATGAATAAATTAATAAAATTAAGAATCAAATAAAGAAGCAGAACCTGATGAAATCTACATCCATGAGTTCTCCATCTCATCAGCAGCTTCAGAAATCGGATCAAAATCATCATCTGCAGGAATATGATCATACCCATCGCAATCCTCAGAAAAGTTCACATCTTGATCTTCTTTTGAGTTGGATTCCTTCCCCTCTTCCTGGAAGCAGTAAATAATGGCAGATAGATATAAAAAATTATGAGATAGTTGAGGAAAACTTTTGAGCCTATGGGGTAGGACACGAATTTGAATGATTAAGACCTCATTTTGATCTGCTTCGTCTTGCGATTGGGCGGTGGTAGGATCGCCTGCCTCGTTTTTAGATTTCTGCTCTGCCATTGTCTGCAAATGCTGAATGGCCTTCTCAAAGTGTGAATGATCTACATACAAAATGAAATGTAATTACATTTGTAGAAACAAAAAGTATACATATGAATTCCTATTTATTTACATATCTAACAATCAGACTTCGCTTTTTACACTATGTCACCTAAATTTTTCATAACACAAAATAAATATAACTATTTCAAACATCTTTTTTATGCACAGATAAGATGGTATGTATGTAAAAAATGAAGTTTAGGAGTTTGGTAAATACATAGAAGTTTAATGAGAGATGTAATTTGAACTGTAAGAGGAACATGAATAGAAACCTTTGCTGCGATGCACTAAAGCATCGGCGATTTGCAGAGGATGTTTGCGCTGCTCATTCTTGAATTTTGCTTTTACTTGTTGACGGCTTCGAGTAGGAAAGAGTAGTTGTATCATTGCAAAATCAGTTCCAAATTGTCTGATAGCCTGATGCAATATCCAAAAAAGGAAACAGAAAACCAAATCTTTCATTAAAAAAAAGTTTTATTTGCACAGTTCTAGATGATATTCAGAAAACAGTTGTACAGAACGTGACATTTTATAAAGCTTTTGAAGATAAGGCAATGCAGCATAAAATGCTTTCCGAAAAGTTCCGAGTAATCTAATAATTCTCTCGTACATTATTAATGCTGTAAAATTTATTAAAGCAGCATATTTGTTAAATGGTTATAATACCTGGTAGAAAAATTCAGTGTCTGTTTTTGACCATCGATTTTGGGGTGGCCGTCTCATGTAGGAATGATAATTCAATCTTGGGACCTCTTGCTGAATGTCTCTATTTTCATCATCACCATTTAGTTCTTGCTCTTTCTCCACACTGCAATATTATTTTTCATTAAGATGGATTTTCTTCTGAGAGTAAAAACTGTGCATGAATTTTACAAGTTTAAAACCAAAACTATAAGGGAATATTAGAATTAAAGTTCATTTGATCTGTCCTAATCTTCCTTTAATGAAGCAATGTTGGGAATAGAATTTTTCATGCAAGTCATAGTCAGATTTAAGTAAATTTTTTAGGCAAATCAATTAAACACATCAAAAACCTAACAAAAAAACTCTGGATTCAGCCATTAGACTGGTGAGGGATTGCAACTGAAGGTATGCATGAGAACCATGCAAGCAGATGCAAAGGCTGTGGCATATAAAAGCCATATGAGATATTTAGCTGAAAGAAAATGGAAATGTAACACATTTTATTTCATTTTTTGTAATTCCAAATAACAAAATTGACTAGATATAGTTTAGCTTTTCGCATATAATTGTAGTAGTTTCATTAACTTCTCCTTTTTTAACTAACCATGGTAAATACCAAAGAAACATAAAGTTTTAAGTGGATTAATTAATGTTTCTTTCTAAAAAAAATATTGCTCACATATTCTCTAGCTCCTCTTCTGCCATTACCTATAAATAAGTTCATTGATATTAACTTTTTAAGTCATTAAATGTACACAAATTTTGTTATCATTTCATTCATTATTAATTTTCAATATAGATTGCATATAGATGCGTCTAAGAAAATTAAATGTTGGCTGAGGTAGTGCTGGCTAGTCCCCACTCCTCGGCTCAAGGCCTGAGGCACCAACACTAAGGCAATATTATTTAGTCCAATATTATTTGAATAGTCATGAGTAAACATGAAAATAAATGTATTTCATAATTTTTATGATCTATTTGCTTCAAATAATTCAGATAGATCATTATTTGTTGTTTTATACATAATTCAGTGGAAATAACATAAATGTAGGCCACAAATTTAGGAGCAATGAGCTTATTATGCTATTGGGTGTTAGGGATATTATCATCATACCTCTGGTTGTCAAAAAGGTTTTTAAAAACAGCTTCTACTTTATTCTGCAAAATAACCATAAATTACTATTAATAAATAAGAATCATTATCACTGGCAAACTATTAGACGATATTAAAGTATTACAAATTATATGACGTACCGATAATCGTTCCTTAAAACCCGCAAGCCGGATAAGATCCCTTATAGCAATTTGCTTTCTATCCAGTTCATCATCAGGTATATCGAGCAAGGCCTTATTCACTGTAGATGAATGAATTAATGGATTAAAAAGAAGGGGCACTTACATGCATGGCACATAATTCTTCTGAATTTACATATCTCAAACTCAAACTTTCATAGTTACAAACATAGCACTCAAATCCTTGATATCACATCAAAAAAACACTATTGCCACTTTTTAAAAGTGAAATTCACCTTTTCATGGATAGATTTAAAACACCAAAAGTGTTATGTATGTAAATATGAAACTTTAGGTGTGAGATATGTGCTATGTATGTAAAATTCCCTAAAAAGAGATAATCCAAAAACTGCACTAATTGTTAAGACTTGAGGTTCAAAAGTTACTCTCATACCTTGCCTCTTTGTTCTTTTACATCGACTACTACCATGCGGAAGCTTTTTCTTTGGAGTACGAGAAGCGTCAACTGTTGAACCAGGTTCTCCTGCAGCCTTTTCGTTACTCTCGATTGGATTTTCCTGTTCACGGCCTTTCTTGCTTGATCTTTTTGGAAGCTTCCTCTTCTTTTGCTTTGGCATACTATTATCATTGTAACCTTCACCATCATAATCATCATCCATTTCTGAGACGGTAATTTCACCATCATGAGTTTTACAGGAAATGTTTTCCTCACTGGTTTTTAACTTCTTATTCCGTTGTCGAGTCTTCCTTGATGATTGTCCAGTGTCATCATTTCGCACAATATTAGGCGTGGAATCTTCAAGGTTTGGTTCTTCAATGTGCTGGCATTTGAAATGTATAGCCAATATATCATAAGGACCAATCAAATTTTCTTGGGAAATTTACAAACATAGCGAACAATTCTTATGTATTTACATATCTCACATGAACTTTCATACAGAATAGATAGCACTTTGGTACTTAAAACCCATGCATGAAAATGTACATTTGACTTTTAGAAAGTGGTAATAGTGCTATTTTCGATTTAATATTAAAGATTTGAGTGCTATATGTGTAAACAAGAAAGTTTAGGTGTGAGACATGTATATACATAAGAATCCCAATTTTCATCTCAATAATAACCAAAAAAAAAAAGATCTTTTACACAATTCACAATGATACGAGTTTACTAGTACAACTCACATTGGTTGTTTGATCTCTTTCCATGGAAGGAAGATCCTCATTTTCAACGAGAGATTGAGCTTCCAAATCAATAATATTACCACAGCAAACCCTCTCTTCGCTTGAGTGGGCTGGAGAACAGTTCTGAGCCTTAACTTCCAATGATTCATTTAGGCCATCCGCAGAGAAGCTAAGACCATGAAGATCCGAGAATTCATTATGTAGGGGGAGAGACTCCAACTCTGAAAATTCTGAAACGATATCAACATAGTTAACCAATATGTATTGAATCAAATCTAAAGGATCTAAAATTAAGAAGTCATAGATTACCAAAATTTGATTTTGCACCTTTTGTCATGGACGGGGGTTCTGATTGATGATATTAGAAGATAAAATAGTCATTCCGATAAAATAGAAGAAGAAAAGCACAAAATAAAAAAGTTCAAAGCTTTTAATTAGAGAATGGTCCTTTTAAAAGTCACTTACCATCCGCAGCATTGTGAAGTTCCGAGGTGGAAAATGGGCTTTCAGAAGCTCTACATTTTGAAGGCTTAGGTTGATTACGGTTGTTGATAATGCGACACTTGGGATTAAATTTACTAGATCTTTCTGCAACTGAATTTAATGGAAAATTTAACCAGCAAGAAGAAGAAAAGGTGTAACAAATACAACTTTTCATGCATAGGAAAGGTTTAATGTATGTATAAATTGAAGTTTAGATATCAGACAAGCAAATACATCAGAATTGAGCGGTATGTATGTAAATCTTCCACAAAATTAAAATGTGCAAATTTTAAATTACCTGCGGTTGTAACAGTTGCAAGGATATCATCCCCTAAAACAGAATCAGAATGTAAGGTCTCTGCAACACAATGTAAAAGAAAAATGTCAATGTTCAAAATCATATGATCTGTCCCAACCCAAAAAGAAAGCAACCAGAGAAAGCTATTGCATTACCAGTCATGGTTTCAGGTTGAAGAAATAAATCATCATCCAAATCCCGCATAGGAAACATGAGAACTGCAGAGTGGCAAAAATCATTCCTTATTGAAAATATAAGGAAATTTATGATTGGTTAGTGGTATATGGAATGCTCAAATAACATCATCAATGGATTTAAGCAGGATTTAACCTGAATCCAGCCAAAAAAGATTACAGCTTTAAATCCTACGGACTTTTAAATCCCGGTTTCTCCTCCGTTTTGCCCTAAATCCCGGATTTTTGGTCAATCCTGTTGGAGTGGCAGTTTGGTTGCCGGATTTTCGCAGTATTTAAACTAAATCCCATACACAGCACCCAATTCTTATGCATCTACGTATCTCACACCAAAACTGTCATTTTTACAAACCCAGCACACAATTCACACTTCTCAACAGTGTGGAACAGTGAAATCCACATTTTCATGCATAGCTAGAGTGCTGCGTTTGTAAAAATCTAAGTTTTGGTGTGTGATGCGTAAATGCATAAGAATTGGGTGCTACGTATGTAAAATTCCGATCTTTAAAATCCTACAGGTTATTAAGTCCTGCTTTTCCTCCGTTTTTCCTTTAATTGAGGATTTAATAAATCTTGTTGGAATACGGAGAAGCTGAAGCGCGCGAATGTGGGGGGTGAGGAAGGGGGGGAAAGACGAGGGTTACCTTCCTTAATGGTTTCTGGTAGGAGCGGAAGGGGAGGAGTAGAAAGATGAGAGTTTCAGAGGTCTTCGTATGCCGCGATGCCGTCGTTGCCTTCCCAGTTAGTTCTAAGGCGGGACAGGTAGCGGGGCTCGTCGGCAAGGGTTTCGGGGGAGGAAGATGAGCTTGTGGCGTTTATTTAATTTATTGAAGTTCATTTAATTTATTAATAAATGATAGTGTAATTAATAAAAATGTTAATAATTTTTTATGTAATTATTTAATTAATAATTAATAAAAAAATATAATTTAAAATTAATTAATTTTATATAATTTAAATAATGATTAATTAATTTAATGACTAATTAGTTAAGGCGCTATTTGGGATCAATTATTTTTTTTTCAAAACAAAAAATATGAAACAAATAAAAAAATAAGGTTTGCTTATTTTTAAAATATTTATTTAATTAATTCTTAATTATTAAGTTATTATTTAATACAATTATTTTCAATTTAATAATAATTAATTTGTTCAATAAATGTTTAAATATTTATTAGCACAATCAAAAATAAAAATTTTTAATTTAATTTGATTAGATAATAATTATATTATTAATTTGCTATACTAAATTTTTAACACATAAAAACATTTATAAATCATATGATTGTTTATGAAGGCATGCTTTTGAAGTGCGAGATTTTTCGTATGTTTAGTTAGCATAATTGAGGTTAAATTTATTTCATTTAATTAAATATTAATTAATGATTAATTAATTGATACATTATTTTATAAGATAATTTTAATTTTATTAATTTATATCCAATTGCCTAAGCTTGATACATAGCTAATTTATGATTAATTAATAAAAATAATAAATTATTAAAATTTGATTAATTATATAAAATTTAAAATAATAAATGGTTCCTACATATTAAAATGCAAATTAATTGTATTTTAATTTAATAAATGCTAATAGTAAATAATATACTTAGTAAATAACTAATATCATCCACATATTTAAAATAATTAAATGTTAAATTGGTTTTAATAATTAAATCATTAATATGTTTTATTCACGGTTGAAAAAATTGGGTTGAATCGGCCGGTTCAACTGGTGTGACCGTGAACCAGCTGACGGTCTGTCTTTAAGCTGGCAAAAAACCGCTCTGACATTGGACTGGTTGGAATGAGCCTAAACAGATGGTCCAACCTTAAAATTGGGAAATCACTCAGGGCTCAAATGAACTGTTTTTATATTTATTTTTTATTTTTTTATGGGAAATCCATGAATATTTGGGATATTACAAAATTCTAGTTATCAAGGATTTGAAATTTCATGATTGTGCTCCATAGATAAGTCTTCATTTTATAAAGATATAAAGAATTTATAAAGACAAAAGTACTTGGATTTTAGGAATATTTACACGTATACTACTCAAATCTTATTTATTTACAAATCTAATACCTAAACTTGTATTTTTTATAATATGCC
>NEWO01000002.1:7024747-7079655 GCA_003013225.1 Phalaenopsis aphrodite | reverse complement strand
TCATTTATATTTCAAAATATAACCTTCAAACATAAGATCAAACCCATTCATTCTCTTTCTCACAATTTTAAAAATAGCGGTATACACAATCTTATGCATTTTTATATTCATTTGATCATTAATCAATTAGATCAATAGCAGATGGTTAATGAAAACTTTGATCTCACGAAAAGAATAAAAAATATTTGCAAAATGTAAAGTAAGAATCACTTAATTATACCCATGGACTGCTCATGACATGTATAGCGCAACACATTGTAAAATCAAGTATGGAAGTGACCAGAAAGCTCCTCAAACAGAAAGGTTGGTTTAACAATTAATCAGGTTATCGGTGCAATAGTGGATAGTTCAGTACAATTGCACTAATGTAACTCGATGCGGTGAGCTACAAAAAACTTATTGATCAATAATGGTTAACATCAAGTCACTAAGGACCTTTGTCAATAAAAGTGGTTAAATCATCAAGGGAGGAGCCACATCATCAATATTCAAAAGCGGGCACTTCTACTAGCACATAACATGACATGGCCTAAACCTGCCAAGAGAGAGTAGTCTCCAAAATTAGGCACAGAGGAGTGGATAAGCTTCTTATTGTCTCCCATTACTGCTCCTTAATTATTTCCTTGAATTTTTTTTCTAATTATCATGACAGGTAGATCTCACGGGACTGCCTGCAGGAAAAGGTTTTCCGGCCAGCTAGGATGGGATCACTTGCTCAGATACCATGTAAGTTAGGAGAATAAAGCAGGACAATATTATTGCCATTGAAAGTGGTATAAAAATAAGATACAAAAATTCTAAAATAGGAAAAGAATAATACCCAAATCTCTACCTAATAACTCCTCAATGATAAATGAAAAGTCATAAAATAAGAAATACACCAGATAGTAAATAACTGGAAATGAAATCAAATAATTTCTAACATATCATTTAGTTTATCCTATTTTTAAGATTGAATGAATCACTTATTTAAGAATTACGATGAAGCTAACAGCATATATAAAATAAGAGACCTTTATGATACGATTCACGGCTTAACACTTGACCTCAAAGTTTCTCTCCACACACATTGCATCCACAGGCGCACACACAAACACACAAACACTTTCTCTCCCTCCCTCTCACTATCTCTCAATCCATCAGCCACCATACAACTTTAACTGTTGAGATTTGTATCTAATATAGAGTCCTATTTTAAAAATAGAAGATGTTTAGGGATTTATTTGAAAATGATGTAAGGTTCTATATAAGCCTAACCATTAATGAAATGGGTAAGTTTTCAAGAGAAATTACTTCTTTATGGTATAAAGACCTAATTGAATTCATCTGACGGGATCAAGTGCACAAACCCAAAGCTTCCTCTTCGTCCTCGCAAAACTAGACGAAGCTAATTATGGAGTTCAGGATTGTGGCCTACAAAGAAGAAAGCAGAGGCAATTCGCCCTGTCGTGTGGGACAACGAGGAGATGTATTGTTTTGGGATTGGACGATAGAAGATTGAAACGGCGAAGATTGAGCGAGTGAAGTTGGGGGGTGATCGTCGCTTGCAGTTAGGGCCCTGCAGCACAGGGAGGATCGAGCCCGCGACACAGGAAGGAGTGAAGCTGAGAAACAAACGAGCCTAAAGCTTTGGCAAGCCAGTTTGCATGAAAGGTAGGAATAGTGAAGCTTCAGCTCATAGGGCTTCAGATGGAATGAGAGAATGATAGCTCAATCTTATGATTGAGGATGTCACAAGAGCGAGATAGTGTGTGAGGTGAAGGCTTGTAGCTTCTGTAAAAGATAGTTTTGAAGGTATTGGTCAAACTATTACATGGAGCTAGCGTCTCAACGGGAGCCACGACCTTAGCATGTACTCTGACGCTGGTGAAGTTAGATCTCTCTCCAGTGGATTTGAAACTCGATGGATTAGCCACGTATCCGAGTTGGTCACGTTGAATCGAGGCTGCTCTAGTAGGGAAGAAACTAAAGGGATATCTGATGAGGGACGAGTCAAAGAGTGATAGTGTTGAGGGGATTGAGTGGAGGACCACACACTCCTTGCTTTACACAATGCTAATCAACTCAATAGTTCCGTCCATTGCCCTATCCGTAGATAACATTCAAAAGGTCAAGGACATCTGGACAAAGCTAAAGAAGACCTATGCTGGGAGTGAAAGCTATATGAGGGTAGTTCAGATTCAACATAACATAGAGGTAGTGGTATAGGATGATATATCAATTCAGGAGTACTCTATAGAGCTGGAGCGGTTGTGACAAGATCTTTATCACTTCTCACCTATGTCAAGTTGTGGTGAACCGGGGTGCAAGAAGAGGAAGATCTTTGCACATGAGAATTATGCAGTTTTTGGCACATGTGAACCAGACCTTTAATCAGAGGATGAAGGTCCTCCTAAGCCAATGATTCTTTCAATAGATGAGGCCATCACCTCAATGATACAAGAGGAGAGTTGCATGAGGCTACACTCTGAGTGAGCGGACTTCCAGGTACATGATCAGTTTTGGCTACCTCGAGCTCGGGTATGACAGGTGCCCAGTGGAGACCCACAAATGCTATAATTGTGGAGAAGTGGGACATCTGAACAAAGCTTGTCCAAAATCACCCAAGGAGAGAAAAAGATGAATGGACATAGACAGTCTAGAGGCTGTGGTCATAATCGTGGGGGTCAAAAGGGTAGACGAGGGGGTCATCGGGCAAATCTAATGGTAGCGGAGAATGAGCGAGAAATAAGGTTAATCTTTACCGACGAGGATCACAAGCTCTTAGAGACATTGAAAAGGAAGTAGAGACTGATATGTGATGTGATTGAGAAAGCAACCGCCTTATCTTCATTCAAGGATAACACTGTTACTTATGCTCACTCAGGCAAAAATACTCGTGATACACATGATCATACCTCTATATTCACCACAAGATCACAAAAATGAATAGTAAATTCTGGTGCATCTCGACATGTGACAGGTGTTGCTAGTGAGTTCGCTTTATATACTCACCTAACAATTCTAGAGAGCATTCAGACTGCTGATGGTATAAAATAACCTATGATTGGTAAACATACAGTGAAGTGTACCAATTTTATGATTATGCCCAATATTTTGCATGTTCCTTCCTTCCCACCTAACATTTTATTCATTAGTAACATTATACTTCAACTAAAATGTGTTGTTTTATTTAATATTCCTAAAGTGAACTTTCAAGAGGAGACTAGCCAGAGACATGAGACAAACACGTAGCATAGTGGACTCTAATGCTTGGTTAGAGAGAGAATCTCAGTCTTGGCATCCATGGTAAAGAGTATTAGAGTGAAAGAATCTGGGAGGAGTGTGGAGGATGTGTTGTTGCTACATCACAAACACATTTGACACTCTCCGGTTAGTCTATTGAGTCGTTTATATTCGTCTTTATATAAAAAGATAAATAAACATAAACTTATGTGTAATGTTTATCAATTTGGTAAGCACGTTAGGATTCAATATGGTGCAGTAGTGAAGGTATTTAGGTTTAATAATGAGGCAGTGTATACCAACATGACATTTGGGGAGTACTTATCAGCCAAAGGGATAAAACAGCAAACCACGTGTCCATACACACCGACACAAAACAAAGTAGCAAAGAGGAAGAATAGACAACTTCTAGAAGTGTCCAGAAGTATGGAGATCTCGATGAATATCTCAAAGCACTTGTGGGGGTAAGTTGTTTTGACAGCCGCTCAATTGATCAATAGAATGTCCTCAAGAGTGTTGGAGTGATGATCTCGTTGTGAATTGTTAAAAGGAAATAATGGAGGGATCCTTTCATTAAAGAAATTTGGTTGGATATGTTTCGTGAAGGATAATGGATCATCAATAAGGAAGTTGGATCCCAAAGTTATGAAGAGTATTTTTGTGGGTTATTTGGCCAATCAGAAGGTGTATGTTTTTTGGAACCTAAAAGAAAAGAGACTGTTTGTGAGTATGCATGTGACCTTTGGAGAATTTGAATCATATTGCACCTTGAAGGAGAATCACATTTTGGTTACTCGTCAGATGTTGGAGGTATGAGACAAGAGAGAGAGAGAGTAGTGATAGTGAGAGATTGGTACAGGTGAAAACGATACCAAATCCCGCTGTGTGGGAATGATCAATTGAAGAAGAGTTGGAAAATGAGAAAAATGAGCCTGAAGGTAGTGGGAATCAAGCTCAAGGGAAGTTTGGGGTGTATACAAGGAAGAAAAGGCAGAATGAGAGAACAATTTATGTCGTGCCAACAAGTCTCTTGTCTCAATCTACCCCGACTCCTAAGACACCTACACCATCAACCTAGAAATGCAATTACACAGGTGATATGATTCCTCTCTTCTCCTCCCACTCCCAAGACTTTAAGGAGAACCTCTCGCAACAATGCGGGTTTTGGTTTCTCACATGACATTGGCTAGTTTGTCTCATACTCTATCATATCACATTTACATTGAACATTCATTGCATCTTTAAACACTGTCTTTATACCCAAAGCATTGACAGGTAGCTAAGAAGGATCCAAAGTGAAAGACTGCAATGCTGGACAAAAATGGTGCTCTCGATAAGAACAAGACATGTGAACTCGTGTTACTTCCAGTAGGAAAAAAGGCAAGCAGATGCAAATGGGCCTTCACAGTGAAACAAACTTTAGATGGAAAGATTGATCGATTTAATTGGTGACGAAAGGTATAGTTAGACATATGATATCAACTATGAAGAGACATTTGCACCAGTTACAAAGATTGGTACAGTCAGGATACTCGTCTTTTTAACTGTGAATGATGGATGGAGGTTACACCAACTGAAATTTAAGGAATTTGTTTTTCCATGGGGATCTGCTAGAGAATGTGTACATGGAGATACCCTCAGGCTTCGACACGAACTACATAATGAGCAAAGTATTTAGATTGAGAAAGTCATCGTATGAATTGAAACAATCTCTTCGAGCTTGGTTTAAAGGGTTCAGGAAAGTAATGGTAGACATGAGCTATCAGCAGATCAATATCGGCCACAAAGTGTTCTTTTGACGACATGATTGTTACATTACTATTATTGTTGTGTATGTGGATGATATGATCGTCACTGGGGATGATAGGGGAAAGATTGCTCAGCTTAAGCCAAGTTTGGGCAAAGGTTGAGGTGACTCATAGAGCAGAGGGTATTGTTCTATCTCAAACAGCTTAAATACTTTCTTGGGATTGAGGTGACTCATGAAGAAGAGGGTATTGTTTTATCTCAGAGGAGTATATGTTATACTTGCTCACAGAGATATGCATGTTGGGATGCAACTCTGCAATTTCTCCAATTTATCAGAAGAGTAAGTTGAGCGTAGAGGCGGGCGAGCCAATTGATCGCAAGAGATACCAAGAGTTAGTAAAGCATCTCATTTATTAGAGTCACACTCGTCCAGACATATCATTTGCAGTAAATGTGGTGAATCGCAACATGAATGATCCGATGAAATGTCACATGGATGCAATGTATTAGGTTTTGAGGTATCTAAAGAGTGCACCAGGGAAGGGGTTGATTTTCAGGAAGAATCGTCATATAAGTATTGAGGACTATTGTGACTTTGACTGGGCGGGTGTATGGATGACATGAGGTTTATATATGGATATTGCATGTTCGTAGGGGGCAACTTGATCTCTTGGAAGAGCAAGAAACAGTAAGTAGTAGCAAGGTCAACAGTAAAGACAAAGTATAGGATCATGGCCTTAGGAGTAGTTGAGATGACATAGTTGAGAGCCTTATTGATAGAGCTCAAGGTGAACCAAGGAGCTCAAATGAAGTTGTGGTGCAACAAGTCAGCAATCAGCAACTCAAACAACCTGATGCAACATGATAAAACCAAATATGTGGAGATTAATAGGTTCTTCATCAAGGAAAAGTTGAATAATGGACTACTGGAGCTAATTCAAGTAGCCACGGAAGAGCAAGTGGTTGATTGCCTCACCGAAGGACTTAGCTCATTAGATTTGTCTAGGTTGTGAGACAAGATGGGCTTAGTGAATATCTTTTGCCCATATTGAGGGAGAGTGTTGAGATTTCTATCTAATGTAGGTCTTTATTTGTAAATAGAAGTCTAGGGATTTATTTGTAAATGTTGTAAGGCTCTATATAAGCCCAAGCCATTAATGAAATGGGTAAGTTTTCAAGAGCAATTATTTCTTTGTTAATCATGGATCAATTAGATGAATTAGTTAGGGTTCAAATAAAGTTGTGTTCGAGTGAGTATTTTTTAATGGAAACTAAAAACAATTGATTCATCCTCAACTAGGACTCGAATCGAAATAGTAATAATCTCAAGCCAAACCAACTTTAATCAAAACTATTTAACTTTAAATTAACTAAAAAAAATTTCAAATAAACTTGAAATCATTCTAAATTTATATATACATCAAATTAAAAATATTTTCCTAAGCTTAGAAGCTTCAGTTAGAACTACGAGTTAATAGCCTTGATATAGCAACCTTGGCAAAGATAACAACAACAATGAAAAAGCATATTCCCTATATGTAATGAAGCCATTTATATCAGTCATAATGTACTTTAGCCATTTAATTGATGCCCAACACTATGTAAGGAGTTATAGTTTTGTATCAAGGAAAACTTCACTAGTGTATATGAAATAAAAATTGATACTTCCATATCCTCTTTAAGTCCTCTCGTTCTCCTTTTTTTGATCCTATCTACCACTTTTATTCTACTATGTGACTCTCTCCTTGAACCGCTCCATTACAAGGGTTAGTTATGAGGTAGTTACTACTAAAAAAATTATCAACTAGAAAATTATGGATGCAATTGGTTATTATGCTCCACAAGTTGAATTAAAAAATAGTTTCAATAATAAATTTTGAGAAAAAATGGATGAAGCGCCGCAAACATATACATACCGAAAAAATGATAGCTATTGAAAGTGATTTAAACGGGTATATAGGCAAGATTTTGAAAATCAAATTGTACATTGAATTGAAAAAATACGAGATATAGTATTTAAGGTTAAAAAAACAAACATAACTAAACCGAATGATATAATAAATATCAAAATTATTAAATATAAAAAGGCATACTAAATAATAATAATAATGATATTTTCACCGATTCAATGTACAATATACTTTAAATTAGAACTTTTCACCGTTGAATATTTTCAATATAATTCTATATTAAAATATAAGAGCAAGATATTTTGATTATTTTCACCATGCCATCGATATAGTTATACAATTACTTGTAGTAGCTTAGAATGTCAATGTCAACCTAGCAGGTAGAAATTTCATCTACTAAGGTATCCAAAAATTTGCACCTGGCTCTTCTAAGAGAATAGTACTTCCGAGTCAGATTTTTAAAAGATACTAAATTTTACATAAGATACTATTTAGAGATTTCACTCTTATTTTAAAAGAATTTTATGACCTGATTCCAAAATATCTCAAGAGGAATTTCAATTAGTAGAAATGATCAAAAGCCACATCAAAGTATATTTTTTCTATAATTCTACAATAGTTTAGAAGAAATGCAAAAGGTGAGTGAATGAGAAAACAAATGTGAGGATCTCCAAAATCATGGTTATATAGCCCTAAGTAGTGTTGGTTTTTTTTAGTCATTATCAATTTTTTTATAATCTAATTAGGTCTAATAAAATTTTATTAGTTAGATTTAATCTAATATTGTTTTATTCATTTACCTATATATAAAAAAATCATATTTAGCATCTATACATGCAATCCTCTATTCTATAAAAGATAATTAAAACTACCTTATATGCATGACAACTCAGAATAAAAAAAAACTCATTGCATCACCCATGCATATGCATTCTAATATCCATTCTCATTTGTTGTACAAATGCACTAGTCTTCATGCTAAAATTAGGAGTTGAAATGTTATGCATAACTAAAGTTACAAAATTGCTGCTAAAATTCATAGGAGGCATACAAAGTATAATAAAAAATAATTATGTTCTAGTACATACTCATGCTTAATATTCTGCCAGATGCAAATAAAAAGTTACTTGCTCAAACATCTAGACAATATAAGTTAGAAGAAAATTTTATATTTAACCCATAGGTTATTGATGTATATTCTATTATGAATTATTAGTTCATTTTTCAATACCAAAAAAAAATTAACTTATCAAGGCACATTTAAGCATCCTATGTTTCTGGCAAAGTGTATCTTCTGATGGAGTTATTGCATTGTTAAACCCTCAAACTATTCATATACTAACTTGAGTACCAATCTCATTTGAAATTAAGCAGATTAATGCAAATAAATTTGCATTAGGCCCTCAAGCTAACCAAGATACATGATTCAATAGCATTAGGGTTGTCAAAAGAGCTTGTTAGCGGACAGCTTGTGTTCGGCTCATTAAGTAGCTCGTGTTCTAATCATTTATTAAGTAAAGGAGTCGAATACAGAAAAAATTTTTAAACATGAATTATAAACTGAGTTGAACACAAACAAACTTTTATTCGCTCGTGTTTGGCTCGTTTTAGCTCGAAATAAGGTAACTATATATAATATTTATATAATAATATATTATATATATTTATATATAAGTTTAAATCATAACATCTCGTATGATCGTATGATTTTGCGTCTTATATTGCACATGAATGGTACAGGTTCGAATTCAACGTCTTACATCTATCTTTTAAAATAATTCAAACAAATCGATTTCGAGCCGAGCACAAACAACAATATGTAAATCGAGTCGGATACGAGCCAAGTTCAAGCAAAATTAATCTTGAATGAGCAGAAAAAGAGTGAAGCCTGTGCCCACTCAAGCTCGGCTCGTTTACAAATTACAGCCATCAATTAAATGGTTGTCCACACTCAAAAGATCTTTAGCTAATACATGAATAACTTCAAAGGGTCCATCCTTGATCCTTTAAATGAGTAACATCATTAATACTCTCTAGTAACAATTTTTCCCACCGTGAAAGAATTGATAGAGACCATTCAATCACTTCTGCGTCGATATCTTATAAAATAATTACTAAACAAAAAGACAAACTTCCTAACCATCTAATGCATCTTATTAAGAATTTTATAGAAGTCCCTTTATTTTAAATCAAGTTAATTTTCAATTTGAATTGGATAAATTGTTTTGTAGCTAGGCCTTTCAACAAAGTTAGATGCCTAAAATTAGCCTTTAATCCAAACACTTTTCACATGAATGAAAATTTTTTTGGTCATGTTTTCTTAATTTTCCCAGTGTATTATTAACCACCTCTTTTTCTCATTTTTGATGTAATTTCTTCAAATTGTCTATCCTGAAAGAAACATTATCTCTCTTCCCCACCAAGTATCTTTCATCATCTATTTCAATATTCTCAACAACACATGTTTCTTATGACATTCAATCCGCCCTCATTGCAAATTCCTTATTTTTATGTTGTGTCACAATACTTTATAATTCACTTTCGTATTCTAACGATCTAGGTAATCTATGGTATTAGTTGACAAAATTTAGAAAAGAGAGTTAAGACAATAGGTTGAGGCTTAAAAGAAGATTAATTTGTCTTGATGCATGATGTTTCTTCCTTGCAATAAATCGGCCTTACTTTTACCCTTGTGTTCCTCAATGCTTCACATAGTTTTAGAGTGGTCGCTGATTTATAAAGAGAAGTAGACCGTCTAACGAGTGAGAGAGACATTGAGTGTGATCGAATAAATCTAGCATAAACTTCGTTAACTTGAAAAGAAAACTCGTAAGAGCTCTTCTTTATCTCAATTGTATAGTATGGCAGCTTAAGAGGTTTAGACACCTAAATCAAAGAAAGAGAATAATATTCATTCTTAGGTATCAAAAATAATAATAATAAATTTTAGCTCAAGATAGTTCACAAAGAATTTGTTTAAAGCAAGTAGTTTGGATAAACCATCAACAAAATTCAATATAAATATTTAAAATGTTTATTATAAACTCATTAGGTCCAGAGTGAACATAGAAAAATTTAATCAAGAGTCAACATAGCAAAAAAATTGGTGGAGAGCATCCAATATCACTTAACAAAAACTTAGTTTCACTATGGACATTTAAAATGTTACATATAAACCTAAAAGGTTCCTATTAAACCTACCCAAAAGTTAACATAGGCAACCTTCAAGCTTAAAAGTTCTATTTTGGCATATGGCGACCAATGACACGAATCCCCCATGTCGTGGTAAAATATGGTTTACAGTTTCAATGTTGATTTCTTGATGCATGTTTTCCGAGAGAGTTGTACAGTTTCAAATTCTTTGGATTGCTTCAATGGGCATGAGATCATTGATAGTGACGGAACCAAAACTAAAAGAGAGGGGTGGAAAAAAAAAAGCTAATGAGTAGCTCGTATTTAATTTTAGAATTTTCCTCTTCTGAAAATTTGTTAAAACAATTATAATGTGATTATTAAATTTAAAATATAATTAATACTAAATTAGTATTTAGTATTTAAGTTCAATATAGCAAAATATTTAAAGTAATATATAATACAAAAGAGATAAGTAATTAGGGGTGCAGCCACCCCTAATTCCACCACTAATGATCGAGATAAAGACCCTATTCTAGCATCTGACATAGTTAAATCAAAGATTACTGAAAACTAACTTTCAACTATATAAATTGTTAGAAAAATAAAAAATAAAAATACAAACAACGCAATTGATGCATAGTTCAAACAAAAGAAGATATAAATATAGCTTTGTCATCCAAATGTCTTACAAAGGGTATCTTCGATGCCTTGTCATTCCAAACAGCAAGCAAGCCAAGCGCTGCGAAGAATCCCAGACCTCCACAAAGCCATGCCAGAGATTCATACTGCGCAGGAATTCAAAAGAAACAAATAATAATATAAGAGAACGAGAGCCCAATGCACCAAGATCCCTCCAACGGAGGATCGAGATAAATCCAAAGGAAATCAAAACATAATATTCCTCCAATTGAGCCAAATCCCGGAGTCTGATTGCAGGGTGGGTGGCAGCCTAAAAGTTACCTTGCCTATGTGTGGAGCGAGGCGATCGATGCATGGCTCCGGGAAAGGCGTTCCGTTGTCCCATACCAACTCGTCTTGCTCCGGCAGCTAAATAAATAGCAGAACAGGAATCGATGAAGCAAGAAAAAAGTTATCGTGTGAAATGAATTCAGCGAGAGCGTGAGGGATCCGTTACGGGTTTGTCGGGAACTATGTGCTTTCCGACGGGAAGACCCATGCCGGAGCGTGTGGGCATGGAGAAAACAACGGATCGGCCAACGCCGCCGCCGCCCAACAGTCGAGATGCAGCCGTGCTGAATCTACCAGCCATCTCTCCTCTCTGCTTCTCTCCTTCGCTGAATCGCGCGAGAAATCCTCAAACCTGCTAACAAAAAAGCTTGGACCTGTAGACCCTTCGTGCTCGGATCTCATTGGGTTTGGTCATTGAATTCAGAAAAATATCGAGTCCCCTCGATGCGAATTTCATGTATAATATTGCTATGCATTAATTTATATAATATGTATATAATATTATTATTAAATTCAAATTTATCTCATTGATCATGTTCAAGGAATATATCATAAAAATCGAAGAAAGGAGAGAGGTGCAAATTGGTGGTTTTCTCCGGGCTTTTATGTTCATTTTATATAATGAAATAAGTTGTTATAAAATAATAGAAGAGTGATGCCTAAATGGATAGAAAGTTCAAAGGGCTCGAGTTTGCTTATTTGAAAAAGATCATCCTATTTATAAAAGATAAAATGATAAAAAAGTAAAAATTACATCCTTGCTTCTTGAGATTTATATGTTAATATTATCTTCATTGACATATTTTCAAATGTCAAGCAGTTTTTCATACGTCTAGCACATTTCCATATGTTGGGCTTATTTTCATATATCTGACACATTTTCATATATCTGACATTTTCATATGTAAGGCATCTTTCGTATATTTCACACTTTTCGTTGTTGGGTAGGGCTGTGAAAACGGTAGGTTAACGAACGGAACACGAATAACCCGCGGTCTTTATTTTTTGGTTATTTCTGAATTATTTTTGGATTATTTTGGGATTATTGAAAATAACTCAAAAATAACCTAAATGTAATTTAGGGATAGTCTGCGCCGCACGTAGAGCTACGTCAGGTGTCTGGACAGAAAATGCGCGCCCTAGTCTAAGAAATTCGGCGAGACCTCAACATATATGGATCATTAAAGACATATTGAGTTCTTTTGGCCGAGTCGTTTTATTTTTTTAAATCTAAAAATCAAATCTGAAATGTTAATTTATTATTTCAGATATAAACATTGTTGGGTCTAAATAATGATCTATCGTACAACTTTGTTCGTTCTTTATTTTTCAAGTTAGTGGGTTGGGGGTTTGTGTTATTGTGTATTGAGAATATTATTGGTGTTATAATAACACAATAACACACGAATAACACATGAATAATATGAAGAGAATATTCTTCTGTGTTACCGCACCGTTTTTTTTCTATGTTGGGAATATTCCCCCTTGTTATTCTAGTGTTATTGTGTGTTACTCATGTGTTATTGTGTCTTGAGAATATTTCTGGTGTTATAATAACACAATAATATATCAGTAACACATGAATAACACACAATAACACATAAATAACACTGGGGGGAATATTCCACATGTTATCGCGTCGTTTTTTTTTCTGGCGCGTGGGGTGTCGTGACGTGATTTTATTGGCAACACACGTTACTCTACGTGCGTAGTACTGATGTAGTATTTTTTCAAATCCCCAACCCACCCACTAACTCGAAAAATAAATTAGGAACAAAGTTGTACTATAGATCATTATTTAGACCCAACAGTTTGTTTATATCTGAAATAACAAATTAATATTTCATATTTCAATTTTAGATTTCAAAAAATAAAACGAGTCGGCGAAAAGAACTCAATATGTCTTTAATGATCCCTATATGTTGAGGTCTCGCCCTAATTCTCCCCGTCTTTCTTAGACTAGGGCACACATTTTATATCCGGACACCTAACGTAGCTCTACGTGCGGCGCAGATTATTCCTGAGTTATTTTCAGGTTATTTCTGGGCTATTTTCAATGATCCCAAAGTTATTTCGGGATCATTGAAAATAACCCATAAATAACCTGAAAATATATCAGGAATATTCTACGCCGCACGTACAGTTATGTCAGGAGTATGCACGGAAAAATTTTTGTAGACCGGGAAAGATCGCAATTCTTCCTCAAATTTGCATCGTTATTTGGTTTAGGATTTGCATGTTGATCCAAGAAGCGGCATCGATATTTGTAGTTCCGATAATATGATAATGAGCATGGTGTGGTTGTCGAGCTTCTCGTTTTGAGCCCTTGGATCTCTCCTCGCATTTCCATTCATAAGTGAGCTTCTCGATTCGCTTCATCGGATTGTCTACTGTTGTCCTAAGGGATTCTAGACTACATGCACTTGACAATCGGGTGTTTACTTCCTTCAGCCAATGCTACCCAAAATGAATTTGATATTTTTACCTGCATATCATTTTCCCTATGCATGAAAATGTGGATGGAGTTGTGAGCATTAATCATTAGTGATAACTTCGATGTGATACAAAAAAATTGGGTGTATATCAAAATTTGGAGTAAAATTCGCGTACGTAAGACGTGCGCAGAGCTGCATACGTCAGAGATTATTCAAAGGATATTGGGGGGGGGGTTATATCCGTGTTATACCCTATGTAACATCTCTGAAACCTATCTATAATCTCTCAATACCATTTGAATAACCTCCAACGTACGCAACTCTGCGTACGTCTTACGTACTCTAATTTTTCTCCAAAATTTTGGTATGAGATATGTAAATACAGAAGAATTATGTGTTATGTATGTAAACACCCCTAAATTGTTGAAGGTTCACATCAATGATTAACATTGAGTTCATATTTTTTTGTATTTGCTATAAATAAGTTTACAAAGGATACATTCAAACTGAAGTTGGTATTTGTTTTTCAGCAAGAAATAATTTTAACTAGCAAGACATCTACTAAAATAAATAAAAAAGATATATTTGTGGAGTAGACATTTAGAAAGAAGAGATTTAACGTGTATATAACATTCAAATCTTTACTGTCATATAAAAAATATCATTACTTTTTTTAAGTGAAATACATGTTTAATGCATAAGTTTATGATATCAAAATATTATAAATATAAATATAAAGTTCTAGGGGTTAGACATGTGAATACATAAGAATTATGTTATATGCGCGTAAATTCTCCTATAAATTTAGTTGATTTATGGCCTTGTTTGTACTGTTGATTTGCAGCGGTATGTTTATACATTGATTAGATTTTTCTTCGGGTTTTTTTTTTTTTTTTGCATTTTTCATCAATAAAACATATGAATATTTTGTAATATAAATGTTAGTGAATTACTTATACTTTTTAAGTATGTTATTTAAAAATATGTCGATAAGTTTCAATGAGATAACATGCTCTTAATAAGTGTGTAAATTTTTTTATTTTTTTATAATTATAAGAAATGTTGACTATGGTTGCATGCAACGTCTCTGTTACCTTCAATTTGTAGTTAACCATATTGTGGAGCTGTTAAATTACGTCTCTCTTATTCATAAGATGGACTCCCCCATTTATAGAGAGTTGTGAGCCCATATTTACATACTGTACCCCTAAAGTACTTAGGTACGGCGGGGTAACCTAGTTTGTTCATAAACTTGGCTTTGTGGGGCCTGCTATTGGATCCAACCAGCGTCCTTTTGGATTGAGTGACGGCAGGGCCAGACAATCTTGTGGCCAAGTGGTCATTTGCCGAGAATCCTATATGTCGAGAGTCCCCACGAGTCATCATGGGGTTGGAAGGCTCGTTCCCCTTTTCTAATTTGATGTGACCTGACCCACTAGGTTTCTCAACAGTGATTCTTCTCTATTCGCGAGGGACATCATGCCTTTACAATAAGGAAAATCGGCTGTCTGAAAATACAGTCTCGTGTCGTTCACAATGGGTCAAGTGAGCTCGCTTTGCTTCATTGCTCCTGAGATGACATCGTGATTTGTGCTGACATATTTTCAATGTAAATAAATATACAAATAACCAACTTAACTATTAAGTTGTTTCTTCAATGTTCAAATAATAATATGGATATTGCAAAATCATAATAATATGTGATTTTCCAAATTAAAAGGAATCTAAACATACATTCCACTCGATTCATATGTACTTGCATATCTATAACTTAAAATTCCAATCTCTATATATATTCGACTTTACATATGCATGAAAATATATACTTCACTTTTTAAAAGTCAAGATATTCATATTTTCTCATGTGATATAAAAAATTTTGGTGGTATGAATATAAAAGTTAGAATTTAAATTTTAGATATGCAAATACATGAAAATTGCGTGGTATATGTGTAAATGCTCCAATTAAAAATATATGACACGTGTTTAATTAAACCTTAATTAAGATAGTCATTTTAAAATCAATATTGTATCATATGTCATATTTTAAATAATAATATAGGTAATATGTGTGCATGATGATTTCTAAGACTGAATGAATTTTATTGTTATTTATTTTTTGTCACAGAATAATATAAATTCACAAAAATCATTGCTTTTCAACCTTGATTGATAATTTTGATTAATTTAAATTAAAAAAATATATAAATTTGTATTATTACGATATTTCAATTAAATATTCGTAATAAGATTAAGTGTGATATAGTCTTTAAATGAAATTGTGATTACATTCTAGATAAATACTAATCATGAGTTGAATAATATTTTTATTAGTGATTCGAGCAGTATTGCGATTAGGGCTGTCAAAACGGCTTGTTGTTCACGAACAACTCTTGTTCGGCTCGTTTGCTAGGTTAACGAGCCAAGTACGAACAACACAAAAAAATATTTGTTCGTTCGTGTTCGGCTCGTTTTGACTCGAAATGCTACAAATCAATTGTATGTATATATATATATATATATATATATATATATATATGAATTTTTTATGAGTAGATTTTTCTAAAAAAATTAATTGACTCCAAGGTTACAAAGATTTATAATTAATTAGAAGTATTAAATTATTAAAATAGATTCAAATGATGTTTTAAATCTTGCCCTAAGTCTAACATCTTATGGCTACGTGATTAGGGTTGTCAAAACGATTCTTTGTTCATGAACGACTCGTGTTCGGCTCGTTAAGCGAAGGAGCCGAACACGAACACACTTTTTGAGCTCAAAATATAAACGAGCCGAACACGAGCGTGCTCTGTTCGTTTACACCCCTAATTGCGATCCTTTTTATCGTCGTATAATTTGTATATTATAATAAGAAATAATTAAGGGACAATTTGGAACGATCGTGATTTTGTTAGTTTGAGTAAATTATATTTTGACAGTTTTTTTAAAAGGTATCATTGAAATCTATATTTTTTCATAATTACTTACGAGAGAGGTTGTATGACAACTTTTTAGAAGAGCTCAAATTTTTTGTTAAAAAGAATTATAATTATCATCATAATTTTTTGAATATTAAATTATTTTTTAAGAGCTTCGTGAATAATTTTTAATAAGACAATCAGATCATAAAATTTAAATATATACATTTTTATTTATAACTAATTACGTGACTTTTTAAATATAGTACTGTAGACTGTAGCAGGAGAAGTGGAGAGCGAAAACTGTCAGTGCGCTCGAAGTTGGGAGCTCGCTCCTCTGTAGTATCACGCGGAACCAGACCCGGCGATCGGTTCTCCGTGCTGGGAGTGGATCGAGGCGGCGAAATGACTCGGCGGACGGCGGCGGCGGCGGCGGCTGTGATGCTGGCATGGGCGGCGGCGATGGCTGTTTGTTGCTCAGGAGGCGACCCATACGCGTTTTTCGACTGGAATGTTGCATATATGAAAGCGTCTCCGCTTGGAGTGGAGCAGCAGGTGTGCGCCGTCTTGCAGTTGTTTGGTCTTCTTCCGCTTTTTCTCTTTTTCGATCTGCAATCCTTTTTTGTCTAAATAGGGCTGAAAGTAGATATTCTTTTCCTTTGACCCGATATTTCTACTTTTTTGCTCTTTTATCGCTGTGAGGCGTAGATTTGCGGCTGTTTGAACTTTTTCTTTTCTGGGTTTGTTATTAGTTATCTTTCTTATCGGCGGCTGTAGGTGATATCGATCAATGACAAATTTCCTGGACCCATTGTCAATGTGACAACCAACTGGAATGTTGTGGTGAACGTCCTGAATAGTCTGGATGAGCCGCTCCTTATTACTTGGTAATGCATAGAATTTTTTCTTTTCTTTTTTTTTTCCCTACACCATTGATGAAGGAACTAGAGAAATTTTGAGAGCGTGATTGTGTTTGTAGGAGCTAGGGTATTTGTTTGGGGATTCTGATTTGATTTTGGTGTTTAAGGGACGGGGTGCAGCAGAGGAAGAATAGCTGGCAGGATGGGGTTCTAGGAACAAATTGCCCAATTCCAGCGGGCTGGAACTGGACTTACCAGTTTCAGGTCAAAGATCAGATTGGGAGCTTCTTCTACTTCCCTTCAACCAACCTCCAGCGTGCTTCTGGAGGCTTTGGAGGGTTCACCATCAACAACAGGGAAATTATTCCGGTGCCCTTTGATACGCCGCATGGGGACGTCACTCTTTTTATTGGCGATTGGTTCAATAAGAACCACACGGTGAGCGCAAATGGAAGTGTTGCTTGATGAAGAAAGTAAACTATTTTGAATGCTACTTTCCAATTAAACGCACTTAGTTTAACAGTTGTATTGACTAGGATTTGAGGACGGAGCTTGATCAGGGAAAGCCTCTTGGTGTTCCTGATGGTGTGGTGATAAATGGCAAAGGTCCTTATCGTTACAATGCCACCCTTGTTCCGGCTGGTATTGATTATGAGACCATCAATGTTCAGCCAGGTAAGATATCTCATTGTCCATAAGCCCTACCTTTTTTGTAATTCATATTATTTATAGGGGTATTTACATACATAGCACCAAACTCCTATATATTTACATATCTAACACCTATTAATAGTTTACATTTATAGCACCCAAATTTTTAATTTCACTTAAAAAAATACCAAAATTTTAACTTAAAAAAAAATGAAATACTAGTTTTCATGCGTAGGTTAGGTGGCATGCATTTAAAAATTGATGTTTTGGTATTAGATTTGTAAATACATGGGAATTGATGTTTGTAAATTTTCCTTTATATTATTTGAATTGTTTATTCAGGCTATCAGTAGTAATCTGTTCGAATGATTTTTATACAGAGTCAGCTGTTGGAATAATGAAAGTATACCTTTTATATTTAACTGATCACTAGAATGGTTTTTGGAGAAGCTATAGAGACGCATAAATGGGAATTTATATCTGATCTACAGCCTTTTTATTCTTTCTCCCCCAAAATACATAAAATTGTGAACATGCTGCTCTTTTTCTTAATTTTGGAAGGATAGTTCTTGGTTTCTATTGATGCAATTTTTTTTTTAACAGGGAAAACTTACCGACTCCGCGTCCACAATGTTGGGATATTTACTTGTTTGAACTTTAGGATTCAATCCCACAACTTGCTTCTTGCCGAAACAGAGGGATCATACACTGTGCAACAAAACTATACGAGTCTAGATATCTTTGTTGGGCAGTCATACTCCTTCTTGGTAACTATGGATCAAAATGCAAGCAGTGACTACTACATTGTTGCGAGTGCTAGGTTTGTGAATGGTTCAAAATGGGATAGAGTTGTAGGTGTTGCACTCCTACACTATTCAAATTCCAAAGGAAAAGCTTCTGGTCCTCTTCCAGATCCTCCTAATGACGTATATGACAAAACTTACTCAATGAACCAAGCAAGATCCATCAGGTTTGTGCAGAGATTTTGTGTATTGTTTAGCACACACGGCAGTTTACTTGTTGCATATTAATATTCACCACATTGTTTATGCTCCTTTATTAATTTACTTTCTTAGCATTCTTCGTTACGTCTATATTATGGCCTATTTGTTTTGACTTAAGTGTCTAGAATTGATTGTATCTTAGTTTTGGAATTGAGTTCAAACACCTGTATGGTAAAATGGATGCTTCTTATAATTCTTCTTATAATTTTATTATTATAAAAATAGTCGGTAATATAAAGTATGTGTGAGGATTTTTTCAATAAGGTAAAAATGAGTTAATGGAATGATTGTGATAAAAATAAGATTATTAGTCACATATTAGTTAAATAAATATTAATTGGCTTATTAATTAGTGACAAATCAATAACTAGATATTATATTGGATAATTAATATTGTATATGTACTATTTATGTTTTGAATGCAGTTTATCGTTTGATATGGTTAGTTAATAACTTGCTCTTCTTTTTAGAAGGAATGGAGAATTCACTAGAGTTGGTTGTTTATCGAGGTAGTTATGCTTTTAGGTTGTAAACTTCCTTGTTTTTTTATTTTGTAGAAATCATATTCATGATGCCATGTTAGCATGCTATATTGGCAAAAGACATAACTAGTAGGAGTGCAACCTAATTGGGCTAATTTGAAAGCGCTATCAAGTTAAACACATACAAAATGTAATTTTCATTGCTGTCAACCTAATTCATTCTAGTGCCAACATTGCACTAAATTCAACCAATTGGTTTTGTCACTCTTAAATTAAAAATATGAGATAGGATTAATGAATTTAGCGGGGTTTTTGGAAGCTTAGTCTTATACATGGCAGAGATTTTGCTATTCAAATAAAATTAAATCTATATTTTCACTTCTTTATCAAATATCTGAATTGGTCAGTGGAGTCAAATCTTAGCTTGGTGTAATTATCTACAAGTTAGAAGATTTGAAATTCAAAAGAAATCCAAATAGATATTTGAATCAAATATCTGAATCGAATAGTCGAGTTGAACGTTAGCTTGTGCAAATATCTACTATCTGGAAGATTGATCTTGATGGAATCCAAACCAACGGAGATGCATGAGAGAATGATAATGATGTCATCAATTTTTGATGTCGCGAGTGTAGGATGTCCGCTCCAGCACTATGAAACCTTACTTGATGCATGTGTTAATTCCCGTAGTGCAAAACATCTATTTGAGATCCTCCGACGCTTGTTGAGGGGCACGCTGTTGGCATCGTTCTGCTAGACTTTGTCCGTTGCTTAGGCGAATGTCAATTGGCATTTTGTCCAGTAGACGACTTCGATCGGGCTAGCAGATCTCATATGACACGTTGCTTAGCCGAAATTTGGTCGGCATTTTGTCTATTAGATGACTTTGATTGGGCCAACATATCTCATTCGCCACGTCGCACCCGAAATTGACTTTAATTATCTTTTTAACTCTTATATATAATTACATATGTACTATTTTTTGTGTGACTCTTGCCTGATTACCAAAGTTTTAAATGTAAATATCAATCTCCTTAGTATTTTCTCCAACTTAATTAATTTAATGGTTGCATAAGATATTTATCTTCATATGAACAATAATATTCTCTAATTTCATTAATTTTTTTGTCAGAGTATCTATATTCCAAGATCCTATCATAATATTAATTTCATAGACTAACTTCTTTGTTTGCATCCATCCAACATTACACCTGTGCGCCAGTGTAACAACACTTGCATATTTTCACTGTATTCAGAATTTGATATTAAACAAATAAAAATATTCATAAAAATTTTGTTCAGTAATTATATAAAATAATTATAAAATAAATTTATCACTTATAAAATAATAATTGTAATAAATAGATAAAGGCAATAATTATAATATAATGATGATTTATATAATTGCTTTAGAGTGCGCTGCAACTGTGCTAATATTCCTTCATTTCTCTTATTTTGTAGTTGCTTTTAATGCCTTCAAAGGGCGATGTAATGATACCCACATGGTATTCATGCACCTTATTTTTATAAAAAAGAGTGTCCTCACCCATCATAACCCCTCATTTATTATAATAGAAGAATTAAATACATTAAAAAAGAGAAAAAAACCAGGCAAAAAACTTATAAAACTCATTTTGAGGCATGAGCCCTATTTTGTCCATTCGAAAACATAAAAGCCATTTAAAATTGCCAAAAATTAAAAAAAAAATGGAGCAATGGTCTCATACTATTTAGTAATGTACTTAAAAAGGGGTGCGCTTCAACCAAGTCACAAAATATTGATTGCAATCCTTCATCCCCTATCAATTTTAAAGAGTGATGGTTATAACAAATTGAAAATTTTTAATTCAATTGCAAGATTTACAACAATATTTTGGAATACATATAAAGACTTCAAGTTTTTTCCAACGGAAAAAATCAAGTTACATTGCTAATGAGGTAGGGATCCTCTGCTTATAACAAATTGAAGATTATTAATTCAATCTCAAAACTTTCAAAAATATTTTGTAATAATATAAAGACTTCAAGACTTTTCATGATGGAAATTCATTTACAACAACAATAACAACAACAACAACAAAACCTTAATCCCACTATGTTGGGTCGGCTACATGAATCGTTTTTCTCCATTGCGTCCTATTTAGTGTCATATTTTAATTTAGTTCTAGTAAATTAAGATCATTTTTAATACAATAAGCCCAAGTCTTCCTAGGTCTACCTCTGCCTTTCTTGAGACAAGTCGAATCTAAAACATCTACTCTCCTAATCATCAAAAGCTACATTGCTCGCGAGGTAGATTGCAAGTTTCAATATTCAATCCTAATACTCCTTTTATGGCAGCAGAGTCGATATTCTCTTTAACCCAATAATTGTTAAAGGATGGACATTACATGTAAGAGCAGTGTAGAAATGGTCTACATATTGACAATTGTCCATATGGCAAAATAATTATGTATGGCTGGCTAAAATATCTTTCCAACCATTTGTGTAAGGCTAGCAATGTCTCTTATGATTAAAATTTCTTTTGAACATGAAAATTGTAGGAGGTGCACGCTTGATAATAATTGATAATTTTAAGAATGATTAATTCTTATGAATGGTCAATGTTATATCAAATATATTCATATAATCACATTATTAAATGTCATGTTATTAAGGAAGTGGTTTGTTCTTCCTAATTTCATTGTTGTTGTGATTGCGTTGACATCATTATATTAAAATTAGTACCCAATCTCAATTGTTCTACAATAGCTAAGCTAATCCGTTGTGAGCCATAAAATGCAATCGATAGGGCATGAAGCCTTTTAGCTAATGTTGGCTTTAAATTGTCTCCTTTGCCAAGTTTTCCTTAAGTATGTCCGTGTTTCTTTGGTGAACGTAACTCATGATTACTAGCAAAGATCCTTCGGTCAGAATTGTTCAACTGCCTTTGTTGATTTGGTATCACATTCCATAATAACTTGGGATGTTGGAATTATGAGATCTTGATTTATTTGATATCATACCCCCATCATCTATTTCCAGTCAATAACGATGTATTCCTTCCTGTAGTTCAAATTGCTACTAAAGGCTAAAAATTTTAGTTCCTATTGACTGGCTTTAATTGAAAGCATTTTCTCTTGATTAGGAATAATAATTTACAATATGGGCTCAAATTTAGGAAACCTTGAATCAAATCATAAAATCCTCATAAGATACTGTGATCTTTATTTAGTTGCTTATTTAATTTCCAACTTACCTTATCAAAAAATAACCCAGAATCATTTACACTTGGATAGAGCTAATTGTGTGTTTTTGGGGCCCGTAATTTTTCTCTTAATTCATGCACATCAATAAGATATCGGTTTAGACTAATTTTGAAGGTTTAAGAAAAAATTGAGATAGCTTGAAGGTAATTTGGATTGCATTTGTGCAATAAAATAAGTTTAACAATTTATATGATTATCAATAGGAATGAATAGAGTATAATGATTTATAAAGTTGACTTAATATAGTTGGGATAAAACTGTTGAATTATGAGGGTCTTTTACATGTTTAAATTAATGTTGGTTTATTTCTTTAAACCTTTCTTTGTGATTTTTCAGGTGGAATGTCAGTGCAAGTGGGGCCCGCCCTAATCCCCAAGGATCTTTTAGATATGGTTCCATCAATGTGACCCAAGTGTATGTCTTGAAAAACAAACCACCAGTTCTTATTAATGGAAAGCTCCGAGCCACACTTAATGGGGTTTCATATTCTCCTCCGGAGACACCATTGAGACTTGCTGACCTTTATGACAAGAATGGGGTTTACAAGCTTGATTTCCCCACTCGTCCAGATGCAATATCACCAAAAATAGCAACTTCTGTGATCAATGGTACCTACAAGGGTTTCATGGAAATAGTCTTTCAGAATAATGACACTAAAGTTCAGAGTTATCACCTAGATGGATACTCATTCTTTGTCGTGGGGTATGAAAAAATTGCAATATCTCGGCTATACTTTACAGAAATAATACTGACATTTGCAGAAAATTGGCTTAATGAAAAAAAAAAAAAGCACATTATATGTAATTTCAAATATTTATCAAATAGATTATCTTGAAATTTACAGGATGGATTATGGTGAGTGGACTGAAAATAGTAGGGGCACATACAATAAATGGGACGGTGTGGCACGCAGCACGATTCAAGTGAGTAATTGTTTTTTTGTTCCAGATTTTAAGGGTACTACTTTCAATGTTCATTTTCAAGGTCTATGAATACCTCCAACTAGTTAGTTGGTTAAGCGTTTAAGTGGATTCTCTTGCTTCTTTTAAAAAATTCCTAAGACTGATCCGATCATTTGACCAAGAGCTTCCCAGTCTTGTATCATTTTACCTCTGACACGTTTCAGCGGTCTTTATAGGTCAATACCGTATAGTTTTTTATTTTAGTTTTCAGGATAATGAATCTGGTGCTTATGCATTGTTGCTCAACACTATTAATTACTAATAAACAATCCTTTCAATTTAAAGAGTGCGCCTTACAAAACTGGCTTTTTTTAGAAATAAAAACGTCACTGCTGCTATGAAACATATAAAGCACATGATGTCTAGAATGGTAAATGTACCCAAGACATTTTTGTCACACCCAATGGGAATGGTACTTCTCATGCAGGCCAGAATCGTTCAATCAAATTTATCTTCTTGATGGCTTAAATCTAACTCTCATAATTCTTAGGAATACAAGAGATTTGAAGTCATCAATGTTATTTGTTACTTGCCCGTTAGAATTTGCGAGTTATTTTGGCTTTTACGATGGTGTTTCCCTTGTTTTGGCATCAAACGCATGCTTTCATTTGAAATCATATCCTCGTTCAAAAATAATAATACTAAGAATAATATTAATAATAATAAAATTCTCTGCTATGGTTGATTGAATGAAGTTAATGAGAAATAATATATATGCGTCAACTATATACTCTCTAAATAATAGATAATTCTAGCAAAAAAATATTCGAATATTTATTTAAAATCAAATTCCAACTTATCCAAATCAAGTATAGAAGTTCAGAAGTCATTCTTAACTTATAATTTGGATTTTAGTGCAGTGGTTAGCCTTTGCTTCCTTGATCTCCCTCGTATAATGTACAATTTATGATTTGATTGCATTATGGATTCATGATGACGTCCTTTTCAATCTCAGCCACGTGATCTAAGAATCACTACTATCTTAAATCTCTGTGGAAACATTGTTGGTCGTAAATCAACTCTTAATCTTTTGATCGTTTCATGATCTAATGCATAAATTATGAAAGCAGCCTTGTGCACTTTGTGGAGACGGAGATCACATTGGTTGTCCCCTTCGTAATCTAATCTCTAAATTTTGAGTTTTAGGAGGAATTAAATCTTGTGCATTTTAGTTTTCTTGAAGAATGAAAGTTTCTTGTTAACCTCTATTGTGTAACACTTAGCTTTGGTTTGTAATTAAGTAAATTTTTAAAAAACCTTAAAAAATTATTTTGAAATTTTGAATTTTAGGAGTTTTCTTATTCGTGAAGTTTAGATAGTTTTTCATATTTTGTAGCCTCCTGTAAATGTCTAAAGTCATGCTTTGGGTGCATTGTTTGGCTTTACTTGTTTCCTTTGTTATGTCACATCTTCAGAATTTGTCAAATCGATTTTATCCTTTTTGCTTGATTTGACAACATTTTGGTCCTTCAAGCTTCTCCTTCAATAACGGCATTGAATAGATATAAACATGGCAAAATAAAAGTAGCTCTTTTTTAATTATCCTTCTAAAGCTTGATGCCACATCAACAAACCAATAGTTGCACATCGCTCCTTCTCCCATGATCTATACGTCCACTCCCCCTCACACCTACATTGGCCTGTCTCCCTGCTCTGGTGCGCTTCTCTTGTCTCCGCATTGTTCTAGAACTCATGAGACCTCTCTTTGATTCTTCCCCCTATGTGATTTCCTTCACTTCTATAACTTCACTTGCCCACTATCTCCGTGATTCGTGATTCGGCGCTGTTTGGGGCGTCGGGGCAGCTGCAGTTCCCCGCGATATTGCGTAAACGCGGGCCGCAGGTTCGACCCCGCGGCCCGCTTTTCCCTTCGGCTTTTTACTCGCCTGCCCACGCTTTGTTTTGATTCCGCCCTAATTCCCTTCTACCTCCTTCGGCTCTTGCACAAGAAATGTATGATCTTACCCCTCCCTCCCCTCCTTCCTTTTCTCCGATGCATCTCACGTTTGTTGGTTCGTCATCTTCCTCCTCTATTACTAGAATATATGTGAATGCCTTGATTTTTTATTTTTGGTTTAGTTCGTCACCTTACACCTTTGTGCGAATGAGAATAGCTCTTTTACTAGAATGTATGTGAATGTCTTGTATGCATTGGATTTAGGGATTCAATGTGAATGCTATACGTTTTTGGTGGCTTGATTTTTTGTTTGGTTAGTTGTGTGAAAAAAAAATTTCGTTCATTGGTTGGAGATGACAACAATCTGATATTGGATTTTTTTTTTTAGTGAGACTCTATATTGGCTTGGTTCTGTTGGTCTCTGCATGAGGATCCACCAATAAAAACAGAAAAAAAATTTATTGTAGAAGCGACTTGGGTATTGTTATTGTTCTTTGCAGTTTAGAATGAGACCTACATCGTTATCATGTTAAAAATAATATCATTATTATTTTACTTGTAATTTTATTAGTTTATTTCTTTTTTTAGCACTTTTGGTACTACTGTTAATTGAGTTGTGTATCTGAACTTTTGTTATGTTTTGAAATGAATATCTACTTCTGAATTATTAAATATGTGACGGTCACAGTTATGTTTTAAACAGTTTTATAAAAACAAGGGCAAAATGATCATTTTTTCAGAAACAGCTGCCCTACAGATGTTTTCACACAGCCGTAACAAACAGACAACCAACTTTCTCGCTGCAGCTTCCTAGGGCAGCGCAGTTACAGCTGAAAAACTGAAAGTTTTAGCTGCCTCAAACAAACCTTCAGACTTCTGCTCTCATGCGATCTCCACCCAGGGTTGCACCCCCTTTTCTAATCTCACTAGTAAACCCCACTAACAGTCTCTTCCGGCTTTTCTTAACCATTCAACACCTTCCTTCAGATGCTCCCTCTCCCAACCAACACCTAACTCAAGTTAGGCAACACTTTTCTCAGCCCTCACCTGAAGACCTTGAGCTTTTCCTGATCTTGCTAAGACCAACCCTAATGGTGTTTCTCCATCCTCATCTCTCTCACACGACATGTCAGCATCCAAGTTTAGCAACCTCAAGCTTGATTTCCTAAAGTCCAACCGACTCACCCTTTGTGACTTCCTTATGTCCGTGTACATGCATAGTTTCTTTTCAGGTCCAAAAATTGCAATGCCTTAATAACACTCATTTTGCTTAAAGTATATTTGTTTGGAGCATTTACATACTTACAACCCAATTTCTGTATATTACATATCTAACACCTAAACTTTGTTTTTTTTACATTTATACCATCCAAATCTTTCATATCACATAAAAGACATCCCAATATTAACTTTTAAAAAATGAAATACACCTTTTCATGCATAGGTAAGGTGGCGTATATGTAAAATTTGAAGTTTAGGTGTTAGATATATAAATATATAGGAATTAAATGGTATATATGTAAATCTTCCTGTTTGTTTTTGCATCCAATGTATCCTTTGTGCGTATTGTTACTTTCTATTCAATTTGAGTGTGGCTTAATTGTGTAAATTAAATTATTCGGATGGAATGTATTATGCAACATTTACATTAAGCTATACAAATCCTCATATAATCCTCTTGAAATTGATTTAATCATGCTAAAAGTTGCATTTGATTACACGGAAACATGTTTTGAACGATCATAAATTTTTATTTATCCATCATTTAGTTGGATGTTTTTAAAAAGTGAAAACAATTTTATAGTGACTTCCGCACCTTAAAATAGATTAAAAACATGTTCTTCCCCCATGCTTTGATTGATACATCATTTGGCTGGATGTATTTAGAATTCATGTTTGATATTAATCTGCATAATTGATCTTAAAATAATATCATTTTACAAATAATATGACTTTTTATTTCCCAAAACATGGAAACATTTTTTCCATCCACAACCCAATTAATTGAGCCCTGAACTAAATTTAGTAATCTTTGATGAAGGTTTACCCTGGAGCTTGGACTGCCATCTTAGTCTCACTGGATAATGTGGGCACCTGGAATTTGCGCTCCGAAGATCTTGATTCCTGGTACCTGGGACAGGAGACTTACATCAGAGTCGTAAACCCTGAGAGCACCAACAGAACTGAATTGCCTGTTCCAGACAATGCTCTCTACTGCGGTGTCCTCAAGGACATGCAAAAGTAATATATAATTTAACTTCGTGACATTTACATATATACCACCAAATTACCTGTCTTTACATTTCTAACACCTATACTTTGCTTTTTACATATACCTCATTCAAATCTTTCATATCACGTAAAAAATACCAATATTTTAAATTTTAGAAAGCAATATACATCTTTTTATGCATAGGTAAGGTTCTAGATATGTAAATACAAAAGCATTGATTGGTATGTATGTAAATCTTCCTTTTTTTATGCAATAAACTCCTGATTCAGCCATTCTATTTGCTTTGAAAAATTTTCAGACCTCAGTCGCCTCATGCCCAGGGCCCAAACTCCTCCTCTACTGTTCCTACTGGAAGTTTCATCATTTTGGCGGTGATGTTGTTTTGGGTTTCATTGCCGGTATTTCTGTAACAGCACTTCGGATAGGTTACTGGGAGCTTTTTAGGCGCTTTAGAGCTGAGTTTAACTGTCAGGTTTGTTTGTTGTCTTTTAACTGTTTAAATTTAGTCTCTTGTGAGCCTAATTCATTGTTTTTTAATGGACATTATGAAATTTTCTTTTCTTTTATTTTATTATTGTTTTATTCTATTCAACTTTCATGTGTTACTGACTTTGTTTTTTTTACTGTTTGGAAACTTCAGACATCTGTGGTTTCACTCGCTTCCCTCATTTGTATTTTTTTTTCCTTTTGTTTTTTGTTTTTTGCTAGATTTACATATCTAACATCTAAATTTTGATATTTACGTTAATATCATCAGAAGGTGGATTTCACTCTTAAAAAGTCAGTGATTAGGGGTGTAAACGAGCGAACACGAGCGAGCCATGCTCAGCTCGTGTTTGGCTCGTTTATATTTTGAGCTCAAAAAGTGTGTTCGTGTACGGCTCTTTTGCTTAACTAGCCGAACACGAGCTGTTCACGAACAAAGAATCCTTTTAACAACCCAAATAATGTAGCCATAAGACATAAGACAATACAGTTTTGACAGCCCTATCAGTGATAGTGGTACTTTTGATGTGATAAGGAAAATTTTGAGTATATTTGTACTTTTAAAAAGCCTTTTTTAAAGTTTGTATACCTGTTGTTAGGAGTATAATTTGGTTGAATAATTTGAGAAAATAATTGAATAAGTGGATGAAAATAATTTTTTGTTAATTTCTTTACTGTAATTAAATTTGAAAAATAATTAGATTCATGAATTTAAAATATTTTTCTCACTCATAAATATTAGAAGTCATGTGCATATATTATGTCAAAGTTTGATGTTGGAAAAATACATTACTTTAATGGCTAAAATTTATTTTGTCTACAGCACTTAAATTTTTTTGTATTGCAACAAAAATAACATTTTCATTAATTTAATAAAAAATTAAATATATATTTTCTCATTCATATGTGATGAAGTTTGGGTAAGATCTGTAAATAATTAAGAATTGTGGGGCATGCAAGTAAATCTTCCTTTAAAAATATAAAAATATTTATGAACAAAAATAATATTAGTGATTTTTTATCTTTATGTGCTCTATAACAGTAAATATTAGAATATCATATTTGTTGATTTTTTTTAAATGGAGAAATTTGCTTTAAGAGCCTTTGCAGAACAATTATGTGAATTTATTACTACAGGAACTCATCATCTTCTCAGAACCTTCTTCGTTTTCTGAGATCAATAAGCATGCTTATTGGAAGGCTAAATTTTAGTATGTTTATAGTAAAAATCGAGAGACTCGAAAAGAGGAGTCCAATGAGTCTATGATCATTTAATTTCGAGGCTGGTAACGACTAACACGCCTAAATATTATAAAAAAAATTATTTGTGATCAAGGAATCAATGAAGGCAATTTAATGGAATGTTTTATGATATTGACTAAATTTATTTAAATACTCATCTTAAAGATTATAAATAGAACTTTATTTCATTTGATGGGATGAGAAGAAAAGAGTGAACTGATTATTAAAATTGTACTCGTAACTGATTACCTGACATTGGGACTGACCACCATAGTTCGTCATCAAACACCAAAGGCCATCATTATCCACAAAGATTGCTACTGATTACGAGAGGTCTGCATCGACTATCTTTTGTTATCAACCATCAATAATAATCATTGCAACCAACTATATTTATATTTGTCGAGTTGTTTCAAGTATATTCAACATGATACAATATTTCTTAAATCATGAGAATGGTGGGCCACTTTAGCTTTAGTTTTCGAGTTGATTCATTTGATTGGGCTACATCTAATTTTTTTATCCCTTCGTTGGATTTATGTCACCATTTTTGGTCAAGACCTGTCTATGGATGTTGTAATATTTATTATGATATAGCTCATAGATCATATAAGGACAGATGCTGGATCGAAGCGGAGCGGAAGAATCTGTACAAATTGAGAAATTACGTGGGTTGGGGTGCAGCGGTATGGTACATGTGTAATGCTGTAATTACATATTGTGCTTAGGGTTTACTCCTGAGGTTATAAATAAACATGTTAGTAACCCCAGAAGTTATCTCTCATTTCTGTAAACCCTTTTCTGAATATTGAAAGGAAGTCGTCGCTCTGCTCCCGAGGACGTAGGCATCTTTGCCGAACCTCGTTAAATCTCTGTGTTCTTCTGAATTTGTGTCGTTCTTATTTTCTTCGCCCTAATTTCCTCAAGAATATTATTGCACATCTATTAATGTGTTGGGCTTAGGATTCATGGTGTGAACATTGCTTCAAATCATGAATAAATCGAATGTAAAATATCACTAATATAGAACAAAGATAAATGGAGATAGACGTATAAATAATTTGAAATTATTTATACATTTATTGGATGAATAAAAATTTAATATTTATATTTTAACTAATTAATAAATAAATAATAAGTATAAAGTTATGTAAGTTTAATTAATATGATAATATTTTAATTAATTTTAATTATTATTCAGTAAAATTAATAAAATTAAATTAATGAAACCTTCGCCTGCATTCGCATTTCACTCCCCGTCTCTGTTTCGTCCAAAGCAATCGCCTTCGTGACCGAACCCTCGCGATCCAGTCGCAATTGGAGCTAACTGAGAACGCAACGACGGGATCACGGCATACAGTGACCCGAAGCTGCCATTTTTCTCCTCCTTCCTCCTGAGGAAGGTAACTTCACGCCTTTCTTTTCCGCGCGAGGCGTTTGTTCTGGATCTACAAAATCCACCTTGAAATCCTGCTCTATCAAATCCGAGGCATTATTTTCTCAAAAATGACTGTCTGGCAAGATTTATTAGGTTAATCCAGCTTAAATCCTGCTCTAAATCCGTTACGAGACCGGCCCTTAAGGAAAAGAGGACGATAAGGCAAAAGGGGGGCAAGGATCAAAGATGAGCGGGCATGACTCTAAATATTTCTCTACTACCAAGAAAGGAGAGATACCGGAGCTCAAGGAGGAGCTTAATTCTCAGTACAAGGTAATTATTCTGTTATTCACTAATTTTTCTGCTGGATCTGATGGTTTGTGCGGAATCGAGCGAGTAGCTCCGAACATTCAAGTGGCAGTTCGGTTGACATGATATCAGATCTGCTAGAAAATATGAGTTGTTTTCAACTGATGAGCAGGAATATGAGGCAAGTGTGACGAAAATTTTTAGGATTCAAAGAGTAGTTTTAAACGAGATATATAGTATGGGATGCAGGAGTTTAACAAAGAAAGGGGCTGTCTTTTGTACTTTCCGATAGATAAGGTAGAATCATGAATGCGGAAGGAACCTGTGCTAGGTTTTGGCCAAGAAGCCTTCGGCAAGTTTGAATTTTCTTGTCATATTGCGGGTTCCATGAACAAAATGAATTGCCCACTCAGACATGGAAACTTAAATGAAAGAATTTTGAGAAACATTTTGTGTAGAATCGAACTATATGTATGGTTTTTGGGATGAATGCAGTGATGGAGCAACCATACAGAATTTGAAGCATATATTGGTTCAATGGCTGTGTCGGAGGAACACAATTTATATAATGGAGGGACTAAATTAAAATCGAAATTTTATCCCAATTTTCATTTATTTCTTCCTGATTGACCATTTGAATTTATTTTGCATAATCATGGGAGAAATATGATACAAGCCACAGTAATAGGTGGGGAACTATTTTTGGATTTATTCACTATTTAAATATACATAAATTTTACTTTTTATTATTGTCACTATTAATTATTATCATTATTATTACTATTATATAATTTTGTTCTATTTTAATCTTTTTTATCTTCTTTTGGAAGGTGTGTGGTGTTTGCAAACTCCCCATTTCATGTGTATGGTGGATTTTCAATCTTGAGCAAAATGTTTAACTGGTTCTTAATTGGGGATTTTATGGTAGTTGGTTGTGGTAAATGGTTTTACATAATTTATTCTCAGGAATTTCATTTATTAATTTGATTTGAGCTTCTGTGCTTATTTTCTTTTGTTAATTGGTTGTTAGTAGGAATCACTTGTTTTTCTTCTATTGTTTAACTGGTTCTTAGTTTGGGATTTTATGGTAGTTGGTTGTGCTAAATGGTTCTACATAATTTATTCTCAGGAATTCCATTTATTAATTTGATTTGAGCTTCTGTTGCTTATTTTCTTTTGTTAATTGATTGATAGTAGGAATCACTTGTTTATCTTCTAGGATAAGAAGAAGGATGCAGTGAAGAAGGTAATTGCTGCAATGACAGTTGGAAAGGATGTCTCATCATTGTTCACAGATGTTGTCAACTGTATGCAAACGGAGAATTTAGAGCTGAAAAAGCTTGTTTATCTATATCTTATAAACTATGCGAAAAGTAACCCGGACCTTGCCATACTTGCTGTGAATACTTTTGTGAAGGTATCGCTTGCCTACTTGCTTATTATTCATCATAAATAGTTGTTTTGTCAATTGTGCAAGTTAGATAGTTCTTTTACTTGTTGATTTTCTAGAAGGATACATGAGTATTATCAGATGGTCGTGTTGTTCTAATAATCATATGACATTTTGTGGTTAACTTTGTAGGATTCACAAGATCACAATCCTCTTATTCGAGCCTTAGCTGTGAGAACTATGGGATGCATCCGTGTAGACAAAATCACAGAATATTTGTGCGACCCTCTTCAAAGATGTCTAAAGGTTTATTTATCAAGTGATTAATTTTGGTTAGCTGATATTCTATTTTCTTATTCACGTTGTCTTTTTTGTTCATTTTATTATTATCATCTTTAATATAGTCCATTGTTATGTAAGTAGATTGAAATTTTCATGTATTTAAATTTAATATTTTTTTAAGTAAAAGATTATGACTTTTTTTGAGTATTTACAGGATGATGATCCTTATGTCAGAAAGACTGCTGCAATATGTGTTGCTAAATTATATGATATAAATGCTGAGTTAGTAGAAGATAGGGGCTTTCTTGATACTCTTAAAGATTTGATATCCGATAATAATCCAATGGTGGTAGCAAATGCTGTCGCAGCACTTGCTGAGATTCAAGAGACTAGTACTAGACCAATATTTGAAGTCACTAGTCAGACAGTTTCGAATCTTTTGACTGCGTTGAATGAGTGCACCGAGTAAGTTCATCTTTGATTTCTTTAGAATGTGGTCTTATCTCACTAGCATACTCTTTTTTTTTTAACAAGTACTTGTTTTCCTCTACTTTTCTATCTTTGACTTTATTTTCATGATATGATTATATTGGTGAACTCTGTAGATGTGCTTCATTTTCTTGTACCATTCTTTGTTATTGTGAAGGAAAGTTCTTTGCAAGATATTTGTGGGTGGGTCTAAAAATTCTTGCTTGACTCAATTATATTAGTGCTTCTGAGCTAACTTTTAAAATGATAAGTTGGATATTTGATAAAACACCATATAGAGATTTTGTTCACTTGTAAAAATTTTATGATTTAATTTGAGATTTTACATAGGCGTACCCTTTGATTAATTATCTCTCTCGATCAGGAGATTTTTTTTTTTTTAAGGTTAGTCCGTAGGCTCTATAATACTTTGTTTTAGTAGCAAAATTTGAATTGGGGGAAGAATGTACTATTTTTGGCTCAACAATTTGGGTTGGAGGAAGAATATATCGTTATTGTCTCACAACAAATGTTTGAAGGGTAATGATAATTGTAACTAGGATTTTATGGTTTCGTTATCTCATGTTTTCATGCACTCTAATTTATTTATCAGAGATAGTAGATTTAATTCAATTAGAGGATATTTCGCGGCAATCATGCATTATGTTATCCAAGAGGACAGAGAAGACCTTGAGTGAAATTTGTTGAAGGGGCCAATTTTAAAGATATCTTGGCTAACAGATGATTTCATGCCCTATTTAGTGCACGCTATAGACCTAAACTTAAAGACATAGCCATTGGAAAATTTTAGGTTTTGGGTGTTGATGTTTATATGGTGACGCCATCACAAATAGGTTTATCATTCTATCAGAGGCGCATGTAATCTTCTTTCTGGTGTGAGATTTAACTTTTACATTTTCTTTGTTTTCTTATAACTTTTATTCTATATAGAGGACTAGATTTAGATTGAGTATAATTATGATTTAAAAATGCCCTTCATCAAGGGCTTGAGATATATTTTTTTTCGGAATTTATGAGGCCATTTTAATGATGCGGATTCCCTTCAGATTGAATGGTTATGATCATATCTTTTATAAGGGATTTTGCTTGTAGTTTGTTTTCTTTGTGGTTAGAAGCTTAATTTTAATTGTGAATCTCCCTAATTGTAATCATTTGATAATCAAAACATCATTATGGGAGGTGCCTTTGATTTGGGATATCTTATCTTAAATATAACATTAGTACAAAACTTGAGATAGATGCGCTTACTCTTATTTTTTTAACATGAAGTTTATTTTGCTATGAGATATGTAGATTACGCTACTTGCAGAAAATCGAGATTTGGACTGAGACTTGTAATTTAAAAGTTTAATAGAAAAGGCTACTTTAGTTTTTGTATGATGGTGATCATATAGGGGCTCTATTGACCCCACTTGTTTGCTTGGAGGATCAGACTCCAAAACAGGTTCCATACTATCAGAAAAGCCCATAGATTGAGGTTAACTTTTACTTGAGTTTTTGTATGATTTAGGGGCCCTATCGACCCAACTTGTTTGCTTGGAGGATCAGACTCCCAAACAGGTTCCATATTTTCTTATCATTTGTGGTTAAGATGTCTCGGTGAAGTTGATCATTTTGAAAGGGTAACGAAGTTATTAATGGTGTTGTGCTTTATTTGAGTAGTTACATTGATTTTGTTATGCACTTATGTTGTTCTAATATTTTGGGTGGTGATGAAAAAAAATGGAATTTTGTTATTCTTCAATTGTTGCTTTCCAAAAAAAAAAAAAACAACCATTATCATGCAAAAATACCTAATACAATATGCATTTCTTTATTCTTGATGCATCCAAATTTAATAAATTTTTTTTTGGCAGATGGGGCCAGGTATTCATTTTGGATGCTTTATCAACATACAAAGCTGCTGATGCACTGGAAGCGGAAAATATAGTGGAACGAGTAACTCCTCGTCTCCAGCATGCCAATTGTGCAGTGGTTCTTTCTGCTGTAAAGGTTGCCCCAGTCAATGTTTTGCATTTGGAAGCATTTACCCTCTTATATTGAGAAAACAAATTAATTTTATCAATATGAATGTTAGAGTTTAAAATTACTATTTCTATTCAATCAATCATATGCAATTTGTTGTGATATTACTCAGTTAAACTTATAGTGTTATAATATTTTAAGAATATGTGTTTCAATTAGAGGCATTCTAGCAAAAAGAGAATGCTTAGGGCCTATTTAGTTGTTCAGAAGTCAGAGAAATGACAATTTCTGCATCTAGAAGTGGGGAATTCTTGAAAGTTGCTTCTAAGAAAAGTTATATTAGATTTTCGGTAATTTAATACATAGCAATTAGAGTATATTTATCCCAATTATTTAAATGATTGAAAATAAGGTAAAATGCTAGTCACTGATAAGCAGATGCAATATCATAGATTGAATTCCACGTAGGTTATATTTTTGTGTGACTTAGATTTGTGAGTTAAGGTGATGATGAACTTGTTTACTTTCATTGCACTTTTCAATGTGCATAATTTGTAGGATTGAAAAGACCAACAAACATTGCTCATTAGTCTAGCAGAGGCTGGATGCCACACACACACTCCCTTTCTCTCCTCCTCCCGCACTGACTTCATCACTTTTCCCATGGCGCAAATTTGTAGGAAATAAGATGGTAGGAAATGGATAATATATATTAATGCTTTTCTTGCATAATTTAATCCATATGTTTTAGCTAAATCAGATAATACAGATAAAAGAGTTGTCTCAATTTAAGAACTGCACAAGGTGCACGAAGATGGGCGTTTATTTTGCAATTCGTAAAAGATTCTTTCAGTTAATATTGCTTAAAGTAGATTGAATACGCAACGGTCAACAGAAATGGAGGAAGCGTGATAATGATGAAGATGAAGGATGTTTACTAGGTTTTTGGTGACGACGGATCTCAATTTTATCCGGACTTCTAAATCTTAAGTTTGAAATGAAATATTTTTTAAAGAAAGAATTTTTATGTCCTGGTGAAGTGCTATTTGGTTTGTAGGTAAAGTACTATATAAATAATTGATTTGATTCTGTTAATAAAATATGTAAATGTACTCTTAAATGTACAATCATTTAACTACCACTATTTTTTGTGCTAGTTTAATAATTGCTCTTATTTGTTTCTTTGTATAGTGACTCAGTTACCTAATGCTTAGTTTGGAAGATTATAAAGAGATTATAGAGAGACAAGGTCTTTTGCATAACAATGCATTATTAGATGTAGTCTAACTCTTCTATGAGTGCAAGGCTAATTCTGCATCCTACCTCGACTTTTTTTGTTATTTATATTCTCATAAACTTAATTTCAGATGTCTTTTCAGCAATTAATATTTACCTGCTAATGTTGGAAGATTGATGACTCAAATGATAGCAAAGACAGTATTTATTTATTAAAAATGAGAGTGAACTTAGAAATCTATTTCAAATCCATCTTTTTTTTTTTTGGCTGATTAATGTTTTTCTTTTGGAATTCTCATATTTGATGATGATTTGATCATGCACTCTGTACCTAATTTCTCCAGATGATCCTTCAACAAATGGAACTCATAACCAGCACAGATGTAGTGCGGAACCTATGCAAGAAAATGGCGCCTCCTTTAGTGACTCTCCTTTCTGCGGAACCTGAACTTCAATATGTAGCTCTACGGAATATCAGTCTTATTGTACAGAAACGACCTACAATTCTAGCGCATGAAATAAAGGTGAGTTAAAATTTGCAAACATGTTGTTATTCTAAGTTACTAATTTGTAATGCTTACTAGAATCTGGCCCAATTGTGCTTTAGGTTTTTTTCTGCAAGTACAATGATCCCATATATGTTAAGATGGAGAAGCTGGAGATTATGATTAAGCTTGCTTCTGATCGAAACATAGACCAGGTGCAAAAATGTAGCTATGTTGTGTTTTTATATCAAATGCAAAATCCATTACTATAATTTTTTTAGTTGACCATCTGATGGGTAACTTGAGAGGGACTGGCTGAGTTACATTCAAATTTTCAAAGCATCCCAAACATTGCTATTTACAAATCAAGCAGCCAGATGAATTTTTGAACTACCAAACTGATGCATTTAGACCCACGTGTCGCGATCAAACCATTAAGAATTGATAAAAATTAAAAATATGGGTTGGGGTTTTATCATAAATTTTGTTAATTGATGAGAATTTCAAAATTGGATGAAAGAGGGTGCTTGATTTGTATATAGTAATGTTTCCTTGCTCTGTATGTAACTGCCCCTTTTTTTTGCAGAAATAAACTTTACAGATGAAACTTTCCTCAAATTTTAGCTTTTGAAAGTGGATTCTCTCTTTCACTGTGTGTGTGCGTGTTATAATGCCTTACATTAATGTCAAAGTATGGTTATAAAAAAAAACTCAAAATTAGGAGAGAAATGTATTTTGAAATGAAGTTTTTTCTATTGCTTTTTATTTGATAGATTCAGATGCGGGTTTTTTTGTCTTATTGTGCCTTACAATATAATATAGAAATATGAATCTGCTGGAGATTTTGAAATTGTTGGAAGATTTTCACCGCAAGTAATTTGAAGAAAAATTTAATTGACCATAAAATTCTAAGATTCTCTCATCTACTGTACTTTCTTCTTTTGCTATACAATCTTTCGATTCCTCTTCATCATTTTTTTTAACTTTCTTTACAAAGGTTTTTATTAGTTTAATTATATTTTCCCTTAATTCATTTAGGTCAAAAATTTTTTCCACAGATTATTGAGATATTAGTTGGTTCTTGGCCCTCTTTAACAAGGACCTTTATTTTTCCCTTTCATGTTTCGGCTTCCCCTCCCATGCTTTCTACTGGTTTCTTTTTATACTTATTCTCTTTTCTGATTTTTCCATTCATTCCCTGTATCCATTCTCATGTGGCTCTAAAATTCCCTCCCCGACTCCATAGAAATCTTTTGAGCGATTTCAGGTTAACTTTTCAGGATGTAGATTGGGCGCTTAGATAAGAAAATGGTCATAAATTTCAATGCCCTATAAGGAATATATGATCTAGCTAGAGATTTTTATAGGTGCAAGCTCTTCTAGTTAATTATCCTTCTTTGATTGCAAGAGAGAACTTTTAATTAAGAGTAGTTTATGTGACGTGAGATGTAGGACACGGGAGTCCCATGATGTTGTGGTTTCCATGATTCCTGGGTCCTGCGAGTACGGGAATAACCGCAGAAGCTGCCTTTTTTATTTTATTGAAGTTATTTTCAACAATTTTTCTTTTTTTGCTTCTTTCCTTTCTAGTTCTTTTATATTTTATTAGTTTCTAATTAGATTATTTCCTATTAGGAGACCTTTATATACAAGTATTATGTTGTTTTGATTTTCAATTTTTTGATTTTATGAATTTGAAAAACGTTTCTCTGAATTTTGCTTTTCGGAGTGTTATATCCTATTCCTTTTGCAATTATTTTGTTTAGGAATATGTGGTGAAACCTCCTCGCCACCCGAACGTTGTCGATTCAATATTTTCTGTGCTATTTGTAGTCGGGATAGCCATTGAAGGCGTCTAACTTGCTGTTAAATTTATCCCCATAATCTCTTCCTAACATTGTAAGCCCCACATCTTAGCCTTCCCTCACTATTCCTCAAAGATCTTCCCGTAAAACCAACAAAACATCTTCTAGGCGCCCTAGAATGGTATCACCAGGTATCAGAGCCTGGAAAACCCTAGAACAGTATTATCTGGTATCAGAGCTCGATAAGCTCTAGATTATCAGGGTTTTGTATTCCTTTCCTTAAATTGAAATTCTAAATAATTTAGCCTAACTATCCCACAAAAAAAAAAAAAAAGATTCTCGCATCATTCTTGTCGCAATTCTTAGCTCTAAGTTTAAAGTTTTTAAAATTCAACCTTCCTATCTCAACCAAAATTTCACCCCAATGCATACACCAAAACCTAAGCTCCGACCAACCCTGATTTGCAATCTTACATTGGCTTGAAACGTGATCGGGAGGAAAGGACGCTATGCAACTAAGGAGAACCTCTCAATGAAGTGTTTGATAACTTGCTATGCAGGATATGTAGCAGAAAATCTTCCAACTGCAGCAAATGCTTACCGTGTTTGGGAGGAGACAATCATGTGAGGTCACCCATGACTACAACAACGACTCTCCAGATCTAGAAGAAGTAAATCTGTTCCACTGGACAATTTCTAGTGTTTAAAAACTAATACCTCCTAAATTTGAGATGAAATATCGAAGAAGAATCCCAGACTTTGGAGTAAAGATCGACATGTCAGATTTTGACCATCGCATGAATTCATCGAGTGGTTGTAGCTAATGGAATGTGACTTTGAGTACAAGGACGTCCCACTAGACAGAAGGGTAAAGTTGACAACCATCAAGCTTAGGATGAATGCTTCCTTGTGTTGTGAAAATTTAAAACGCCCATAACTCCATAAGGGAAAAGAAAACTCACAACCTAATACAAGATGAAAAGGGACATGAAGCCAAATATCTCACATCATATTATAGACGTGAAATGTTTTTGAGGCTTCACCAATTATTGCAACAAGATTTCTTAGTAGAGTAGACAATTTGAGTTCAAGTAGCTTATATTGAGGCGTGAGTTAGTTGGGCATGAGAAAAACACCATAGCTCAATATCTGGGAGGATTGATACCGTTTATTGGCAACATGGTCCAATTACAATCCTAGTGAACATTACAGGATATTCAGACCTAGCTCTGAAGGTGAAAAGACAATGTAATAATATCAAGTCCACACCACCCTTCAAATGTGGCTCAACCACATGATCATTTAGCTAAAGTAGACCAATGGAGCACTTGAGCCAACTCTACCAGAGGAGAGGCCCGTATCGAGTGGAGAAAAGATGGAGACCGCCAATATTTCTAAATCCGTCCCAGCTAGGAAGTGCTTGAAGTACCATAGTTTTGGGTATGATTGCTAAAAAAAAGGACGAATGATTGCTAAAACAAAAGGATAATATATTTCACTGAGCAGGGTGCCGTGGAGGAAGCAGAGGGTGAGACCCAGATAAGGAGATTTATTAAGAGGAGTACTAGATACCTGGATATGAGGGATGCTAGTAATCCGATGGGTTCTTTAGACTGAGTCCATGAGAGAGCAACAATGACTTTGCCAAAGCATATTTCTTACTAATTGCACCATGAAGGAATAGTTTGCAACATCATTATAGGTGGAGCTAGCTCCGAAAATGTGACATCGATGTTGTTGGTGGATAGATTGAGCCGCACTACTCAGAAGTATTTTCAACTATATTCGTTGGCCTGGCTAAAGCAGGGGAGTAAGATCAGTGTTGACGGGAGATGCCTCATGGAGTTTTTCTATAGGAGACTAGCTGCAAGATCAAATTTCATGTGATGGCGTGCTTGTATGCATGTCATTCTTTTGGGCCGAGCGTGATGATATGATGGGCACATTTCACGATGCCACAAAACACCTTCTCATTTATCAAGGATGGGAAGTGTATTGTGCTTTTGTCATTGGAGGAGTCTGTTGTTGTGGGTACTATTGCCATGATGGGAGCTTTAGTGGCTCGTACCACATTTTTAAAGGCTATGAAGAGAGGCCAATGAAACTGGCCTTGGTGATGCTAGAAGCGAGTGCCATAAAATTTGAGGCAATGCGGCTCTACTAGTTTGCCACTATTGAGAGCGACCTAGCATGTCACCATTTCAAATTGAGATGTGAATGCTTTGAGCTGTTTTTGGAAGGCTCTATGGAGTAAGTTAGGTACTAAGTCCTAAGTTAATCCAGCAGTGTCGTCATTGATAGATTGTCAGATAGGAGTTTTATGGGGAATGAACATCAGACAATGGGATCTAGACGTTTCCGACGAGGGCAAAACCTCTCCTAACCTGGGAGAGTGATGCGGGACGCATGAGTTCCCACTTTACTGCGGTTTTCGTGACTCACGACTCTCGCAAGTGCGAGAATAGTTGCAAAAGCTGCCTTTTTATCTTATTTATGTTATTTTCAACAATTTCCCTCCTTTTTTTTCTTTTTTTTTTCTAGTTATTTCCTATTTTCCTAGTTTATAATTAGGCTATTTTCTATTATGAGACTTTTACATGTGTATTGGGCTGTTTGGATTTTCCGTTTGTTGATTTTATGAATTTGAGAGATGTTTCTCTGAATTTTTCTCTCCTTAGTGTTGTATACTCTTTCTTCTGCAAATGGGGTATCTGTATCTTGCTTAGGAACAAGGTGGTGGAACCTCCTCATTGCCCGAATGTTGGCGATTCAGATTTTTCTCCATTGTTTGCAGCTGGGATGGCTGTAGACGATGTTAAAGTTGATGTCTAACGACGGCTTTATTCTCGTAATCCCATCCAAACACCGTAATCCCCACTTCTTTGTCTTCCCTCACTATTCCACAACCACCTCTTTGCAAAACCCACTCCCAAAACACCTTCTAGGCGCCCTAGAAAGGTATCACTATGAGGTTTTTTATGTTTTGCTTGAATCGCAACAATTTGGATTTCAAGAAGGGATTTATTGCTATCAGCTTATTTCATGTAGTGGAGAAATGATGATCAATGCGATCAATATCTTATGATTTCGTTATAGTGGTTGTCATGAATCTTCATAATTTTTGTGGACATAGTCGAGCAATATGATTAAATGCTTATTCCTAGCAACTATGAATTGCATCATTTAAGGGCATCTTATAGATTTGGGGCGAAAATTTTGAAGGGTACATTTTTAAGCCGTTCATTTCTAACTTATATCCCAATCCCTATTGATTCTTTCTTATACTTCTGATCTCATAGGCGAGCTTAAGTCGTAACTATAATATAATGATATTATCGCAATTAAGTTTACTCTAGTCTGTGATTTTTTTGTTGTGTGGTTATATGAATGCATTGGATTTGATATTGAATGTTTACGAGCTTTGATCGAATTTAAAGTTTTCGTTCTAAATAAATTGTTGCAAATGAGGGATGGATAATTGGTCTGAGTGTGAAGCGTTTTGCTTGATTTTCTTTTTTTTGTATTATTTATTTTCATTTTTTTTTTACAATGTCTATAATTGAAGTTCTCTTCAACTATGTTATTATTTTAATGAACGAGTGAGTGAAGCAATGTGCAAGGGAGAGGTAGACAGAGAGGTAGCAAAAAATGGGGGAGAGTTTGCTCGTGCGATTTGCAAGAAAGTGAGAAATGTGTATGAAGTCAAGAGGAAAACTCTAAGAGAGAGTTTTTTTTTTATATTTATTGTTTTCTTCTATATTTTTAATATTATTTTGATTTTTTTTATTTTGGAATTTTCTTGATAAGAGGTTTGGTGATTATGTGGGGTCATGTAATTGTGAACAGGAGAATTTATGAGATTATGAAAAACTTAAGAATGCCTAACAAGATGCGAAAGAGAAAACACCTTGAAATGGGGATTAAAGATTGAACGATTAAATCTTGCTTAGATATCAAAATTGAAGAACGAGTGAGAGGAAAATCTGAACACAACTTATAGCGATTAGCATACACATCTTGGTTCTAAGGAGATCTGATTGGCTTCTCAATTAATAAAATTTTGTTCAATGTTCAATCTGATCACAAACCATCAATCCCTGTCTATACAAATATAATTGCAAGGATAAAGCAACAAATATTTTGAATTCAAACCTATTCCCTATAAGCTTTTAAATTTTAAACTAATTTTAATTAAAGAAGATTTTTAAAGCTAATAAAATATGATCTCTTAGTGGTGAACGTTAGTATGTTAGAAAGTAAATTGGATGAAGTGATGAAAACAATAATGACCATGTTAACATATTTCACTAACCTACTGTTAAAGATGAGAAAATCACACAATTCAACACTTTTCTGGGTGACATGGCCAACGTAATGATGGCCATGTTTGGCTTAAGTGACCAAAATACTGTAGATGTGGGTAGCTTTTGGTGATCTTACAAATTATAATTGATAGATTAAACTTGAAATGGTGCCAACTTAAATTTAAATAACCTACACTCAAACTAAGAAGAGCATAATTTAGATTGCATGAGACATAGTAATACATCGTCTATGGTTGAGGCATTGCTTATACATTTAAATGATGTTGATTTGGAGGCCTTTATATTGTTTGTTGAAGAGAATAAATAATGCAAGCGGATACTTGTAACATGAATGCTTTCATATGTTGTGTTGGGGAGAGGCAGAATTTTAGCGAAGGTTTAAATTTGTAGTTGGCAAGTGTGAAGTTCACGTTTGGTGGATAGTTGCCATCTAAGCATTTTTGCGCATTACTGAGTCTATTTGTATACTTTTCTTGTAATTTTATTATCCAACGCTTTCTGGTTTCATTGATTTTTACCCCCGCCTATAAATAGGGAGTCATATATCAATCTTTACCATATAACAATCCTATAATTTTGGCCAAAACTCTGTCCAACTAAATTATCTTTAAGATACCCTATCAGATCTTCTCTCCTTGATCCTCATAATCAAAAGCCTAGAACCCAATTAAACCAAATCTCAAGGATAGTCGAACAACTCCACAGTGGCCTTTAGGCCTATTCCATCCATTGATGAACTAAACTTCAACGATTCTTGGACACATTAAGCCAGCTTAACTATAGCGTAAAGATCAAAAAATCCCTTGAAACTAGAGACTTTCATGACCATATAGAATTATGCTATCTCATATAATGATCAAACTTCACACTCTGCATGTTTGCTTTTCTTTTGATTTGGGTAGTCGACCAACTTAATAAAATGAAGAACTAGTCAAGTCACCATGAATTTGATAAAGTGCATTCGCCATGAAGCCTAGAGTAGTTTGATGATAATTGGGCGCTCAATAGAGTTGAGTCTGCTAAAAGTCTTCTCAAGATTTTTCTTGCTTGAATCAATAACCAAATAAGGCATTGTTGATTGAGACTTGTCTTGCATCAACTATCAGATGATTTATAACAACATGTAGAGTGTGGCATGTGTAGATTATACGCATGATGATGGTTGATATGTTGGGTGTGAGCAGGTTTAATGGGTGGAGAATTATGTATAGAATGAAAGTTCTACCAAAATTAAAAATGGGCCCAAAAGGTCTTGTAAATTGGTCCAGTTTAGCTCCTTGCAACTCGGTTTGACTCCTACTGGCTTAAAAAAAAATAGTTGAATTGTGCTGCATCTCTTAGGTTGAGAAATGGTAATACAGAAGGCTTACTTCATTTTTAAGTTCTACTGGTCATGCATAATCTTAAGGATTACATTAGATGTGGGAATCTTTTTAATGCTATTATTTTAGTTTCCCATCTGCATCATTGAATCTCAGTATCTACTTAGAATACTGCCATTTACCAGTTCAGCACCTTGCTTTTCCATCGCCTATTTTAACATAAAACTTAATTTCAAAAGCAGATAATTTTGCAGTTTTCATGTGCTGAGATGATTTTTGAGCAGGTTCTGTTGGAATTCAAAGAATATGCGACAGAAGTAGATGTGGATTTTGTTAGAAAGGCAGTTCGAGCAATTGGTCGCTGTGCTATCAAGTTAGAGAGAGCTGCAGAGAGGTGTATTAGTGTTCTACTTGAGCTGATAAAGGTAAAAGTAAACTATGTTGTACAAGAAGCTATTATTGTCATCAAGGACATTTTCAGGCGCTATCCCAATACGTAAGTGCATGATGACATTTCTCGTTTATTTATATGTTTTTTTGAATGAAAATCTGCTTTGATCATTGAGACATTTTCTTTTCTTTGCTCTGTCTACACTTAGCTATGAGTCCATCATTGCCACACTCTGTGAGAGCTTAGACACTTTGGACGAGCCTGAAGCTAAGGTACTAGTCTATTATTGGCAGGATAGATAATGGACTTGTGCATATTGTAGTATTTCTTTCTTGATGTTTATGGGTTTTTCAGGCATCAATGATTTGGATTATTGGAGAATATGCTGAGAGAATTGACAATGCTGATGAGCTTCTTGAAAGTTTCCTTGAAACTTTTCCAGAGGAGCAAGCGATGGTACAGCTACAATTACTCACTGCAACTGTCAAATTGTTTCTTAAAAAGCCAACTGAAGGACCGCAGCAGATGATCCAGGTTTGTCATGTTCATGTTCATTATTTCCTTTCTGTCTTTCTATTGCAGCAGTTATTTTCAGTGGACTATCAGTTCTTCTGCGATTACTCCATGTGAAAATTAGTGAATTTATATCATGGCTGTTCAAAATGATACATCTTTGGGTTTAACTATCATTCATTTTGTTACCATGCATTTCATGCTTTGAATCTTTTCTGTAATTATTTGTGTTGTTTATCGTTGGGTTGAATGGTAAATTTATAGAACAAGCCACTTATTTGGCCACTTTTTTCTCATGTTTCTGTATTGTTTGTGTTTCAGGTTGTTCTTAATAACGCTACTATGGAGACAGACAATCCTGATTTACGTGATCGAGCATATATATATTGGCGTCTTCTGTCTACTGATCCTGAGGTATTATTAGCGTTTAAATTCCACTAGGTGTATCTGTAAAGGCCATTTTGTTATATCTAATCTTTTGTCTTTACCAGGCTGCTAAAGATGTTGTTCTAGCTGAGAAACCAGTAATCAGTGACGATTCAAACAGCCTTGAGCCTTCACTTCTTGATGAACTCCTTGGAAACATTGCCACCCTTTCTTCAGTTTATCATAAGTTACCTGAAGCTTTTGTGAGCCGTGCGAAATTAGCTTATGCTAGGCCAGATGATGAGGAGTATCCAGCTTCTGCTGATATGGGTAATTCTGAGTCTCCATCCTCTGAAGTAGATGGGGCAGCAGCCACTTCTACTCAAAGTTTCACTTCGCATGAGACAGCCAGGCAGCCTGGACTAGGTGCAGCACCTCCAACCCCACCATCAGCACCCACTTCACCGCCTGCTTCTGTGCCAGATTTGCTTGGTGATTTGCTTGGCTTGGACAATGCACTCGTTCATGTTGACCAGCCAATTGCCCCTTCAGGGTGAATATTCCAACTTAACAATAGAGCAAAGGAACTAAAGAAAACGAATGAACTTGATAATACTATTCTTATCATTTCTATTTTCATCATTTATTGTATATATATATATATATATTGTAACTATTGCACCGAACTTTGTAGGCCACCACTACCTGTTTTATTGCCATCATCGTCTGGTCAAGGTCTTCAGATTAGCGGACAGCTTATCAGGCGTGATGGACAAGTGTTCTACAGCTTATTGCTTGAAAACAACTCTCAGATCGTCTTAGATGGATTCATGATACAATTTAACAAAAATACATTTGGTCTTTCAGCTGTTGGACAATTACAGGTGATTGATTGTGTTACATGGGATTTGTAAAGCATCAGGAATTTAACTCATTGGACTGATTGTCTTGTTTTTTAATTATCAAATTTTTTAGGTTCCACCTTTGCAACCCCATGATTCGGCGAGAACCCTTTTACCTATGGTCATGTTTCAAAATATTTCTCCTGGGCCACCAAACTCTCTTCTACAGGTTGCAGTGAAAAACAATCAGCAGCCAGTCTGGTACTTTAATGATAAAATCTCATTGCATGTATTCTTCTCAGAGGATGGTAGAATGGAACGTGCAAGCTTTCTTGAGGTAAATGTAGTTTATATTTATGAATTGTTGGTTGTCTTTTTGTTGCTTTCTAATCTTGGATCTCTCATTTGATAATTGGGTGCCCTGCAAAAATATGGATGACGAAGCTAGATTAAATATTATATTAGCTTGAAATGAATACCAAGAAATAAAAATACACTCATGAATTTGTAGCAATTAGGCCTGTCAATCAAGCCTACAATCACTCCCCTAGTTTCCCTTTTGAAACTCCACTAAACACGACTTGACGACAAGTGCGAGCAAAACTTATCATCTCTCTAGGTTTTGAATAAACCAACATATTTTTTTGAGATCAATGTCATCCTTTGCATGTATTACTTAAGATTCAAGAATAAGAGAATGGTATGCCAAAAACTTATATTTTAAAGGCTTACAAGGGAAGCGTCATAAAAGTCAACACTTGCTATGCCAAAAACTTTTGTTTGGGAAGGAAATATTTGCTATGAAGAATGAGAATGAAGGTTTAGGGAATTGAAACAATACTATTTAAAGAAACTCCCATACAAGTTTAGCTAAGGAGGCGTAGAAGTACATCACAAATGATCTTGCAGATGAAAAGTCTTCAAAGTTTTCTTAAGTTTGAGAGATCTGAGGAGCTTGTCAGCAAGTGAAATCTTATGAGTTATGATTTTATTTTTCATTAAGTTAATTTAGTCCAAATGTGGGGAGTATTTATAGGCAAAGTGATCCGTTAAGAGCTGGCCATGTGTAATGTGCAGGAATTTTATATATTGAAGATGAAATTTTGGTTCATTACATGGTCTCAGTTGAGAAGGATATCACTGAAGAAAATCTTTCAAGATGCATTATTTCCATTCTAAATTTTGTATGAAATAAAGGGATTTGGATTTTTAATGCGATTTAGGTACTGATTTCGGGAAGTTTTGTTTGTTAGCGCAAATGACATACTAATGGTTCTCAGTTGAGAAGGATACCACTGAAGCAAATATTTCAAGCTGCCTTATTTCCATTCTAAATTTTGTTTGAAATAAAATGATATAGATTTTTAATGCGATTTAGGTACTGATTTCGCGAAGTTTTGTTCATTAGCTCTAATGACATACTAAGGTGCGTTGGTAGAATGGACAATTTGGACATTTGAAGCGTCATGCATGATATCCTTTAGCCAAAATACATTTTTTCAAGACGTTTGAGGAAAAATAGTTTGCAAGTGGCTACAAGATTTTTAAAGTTCATGTTTGCTCATCCAAAGAACTCTGTCAAAATTCAATAAACTTGGCCAAGATTTTGATTTCTAACTACTCATTTGATTTATTTGACTTTTTGCAACCTTTTAACTAGTTGACTTAGTTATGTGCTAGATTTTTCTATTCACCAATAAATGATACGCGTTAGTCCTACTCATGAATTCCCAAGCATTTAACGAGAGAGAAGAATTAGATTTCTTATGTCAAAAACCTTTGGGTCTGGTGTATATGTAAATTTTTCCAAAAAACTTGTTAAGTATATAGCATTTATTGTAGTTGGGGGAAGTTAGTACAAGATTAGTAAAAAGAGATTAGTTTAAAATTTAACATGAGGTGATGGTGGTTTTTAAAGTTGCAAATACTCACAAAAGGGACAAAGAAGGTGGGCTAACTGGCAAGAAATATCAACTTTTTACCGGCGAAACCTGGTGGAATGAAGAATTGCAGCTCTACTTGATATTTAACCAACGATTATCAAATTCATGATTTTTTCTTTCTTTCTTTTCTGAGTAGAAATCTACATTAATGGGATTCATTGCTGTCAGGTTGTGATAGGATGGGTTACAAATACATCTTGCAACCAGTGCTTCTAAAAATTGTCCGGTTTGAAGTTTGAATAACTTTTTGTGAAATTTGAATAAATCGACCACCACCTTAAATGATCTTCAATTCTTAAAACTTTGGAGATTAAACCCATGATCCACATTGGACCTTGTTTTTTATTGTCCTTCGAGATACAACCCAACCTTGGTTCGTAGGAATTGTTGCACCACCTAGGTTATAATTGTTGCATTCATCTAGGGAGTTGAAACATATGTCTTGTTCTTTTTCATAAGGACTCTTTCTTATCAAGGAGGTCCCTGATCTATCTCTTCTTCCCAAAGGAGAGGTATATTCGATTCATCTGGTTTCTGAAGGACCTTTAGTAAAGCTTCTCTAGGAGAGGGAATTCTTCAAATGTTGTCCCCTCCCCTAAGAATGAGAGATTTTATCCAACCTTTCTTTTGGAGAAGAATTTGTGAAATCTGCCTTTTTGAAATATTATTGCTTAGCTCCAACATTTTTGTAGATGCCTAATTTTTATTTTCTAAGTTTTTTCTTGGAATCAAATATGGAAGTGAAGTTTTCCTTGGAACAACAGGCTGTGCTTAAAGCTTGACTTTGAGTGGGAAAGAGAATTTTTATGTTAAATCAACTGCATTGGAAAGATGACTCCAATCCTGAATGCGCAATAAAACATTTTCTTTTTCTTATAAATTACTACAATACTTGGTGCATTTTCTCAAACCTTGCTCGTCATTCACAAATAAGTTTTGTTCGATTTGCTAAATAGCTCGTATTTGATTTGTTCATTGAGTGGATATGAACGGTTTTTCTGAGTTCGATTTATGAATAAGGCAAACATAAATAGAATTTTATTTGATCATGTTCAACTTTAATTAATTAAATAGTTAAATAAATAATATTATTATGATATTTTTATATTATATTAAAAAAATGTTAATTTTTATTCTTTTTAAAATCATTCGAGCTAATGTCAAACCTAACACAGGGCTAATACAAATAAATGAATTCAAATCAAGTCAAACAAAAAAGTTATTCACGGCATTTGAAAACAAGTCAATTTCAAACAAAAACATTTTGAACAGCTAAACATGCATAAGCATTGCGCTCGTTCAAATTCGACTTGTTACCCCTCTATTGGTCATGATGTAATTTCAAACATGATGTAAAACTTTAGATGCAAAAATATATTAAGAGGATAAAAGTCATTTTCCTAACAGTAGCATAAATCTATTTTTCTTGTTCTCATGTTTGTTTTTCATTCAGACATGGAAATCTCTTCCTGATTCCAATGAAGTTGCAAAAGATCTACCAACTGCCATCATCCACAGCGTAGATTCTACAGTCGAGAATTTGGCAGCTGCCAATGTCTTCTTCATCGCCAAGCGGAGGAATGCGAACAAGGAGATCTTATATATGTCTGTGAAGATCCCGCACGGCATACCATTTTTGATCGAGCTCACTGCTTCAGTCGGTGCACTGGGTGTCAAATGTGCGGTGAAGACGCCAAGCCCAGAAATGGCTCCACTCTTATTTGATGCAATGGAGGGTTTGCTTAAATAGAAGAGTTAACCGATCAGTTCTTTGTATGTTATATGAAGTTCTTTTTATGCTTCATCTACCTTTGTTGCTTTTGTATTGAAAGGCTTTATTAAGCAGTTTTGATGATTTTCTGCCAGCACTTTTCTTCATTTGTGCTTTAGTACATATCATGCGCAATGTTGTATTTTATGAATATGCGAGCTGCTTATAAGATCTAACCATTCTGCCAATCTTCTGGAAATGTTCTGAGATGAGTGTAAACACATACAACTCAATTCCAGTGTATCTAATGATGTCGACCTACTAAAAACTGAAGTTTAATTGTTAGATTTAAAAATACATAAGAATCGACTGCATTGTTTGTAAATTTTCCATAAAATTTACAGTTATTGTACTTGTTAAAATATCAAATGATTTTGAATTACATACTATAAAAAAGAATTGATCAAAAGCTTGAGTGCTCATGCACATATGGTGAGAGCTTTGATAAATCTTGTTTCTAGTTTCATACAACTTAGTGTATGTAGTCCAAAACATTGACCACATGAGATGAGTATGATGGTTTAAGACCGATTCCAATATTAGAAGATAATTCACAAAAAGAACTAAAACCATCTAATTCATCAGCAACTTATTTAAAAAACAAAGTAGGCCATAAATTAATGTAGGCAAGTGAAATATAATATATGATTAAGAGATGCATAATAGTTTTAAATCATATTAAGCATAAGATAAGTAATATGGATGGCAATCCATTAACTTTTGTGAAGACTTATGCATAAAAATGATATTGGCATAGTAGTGACTATCGTAGCATAGGAATATAGAGCCATCGCACTAGTTGTCACGATTAGTGACCACAATTTTAGTATTTGAATATCATCATCATCATCATTATGAATTATTGCATGGAGTGGCATGGCTTTATGATTACAACTAAAAAAATTATACATTGTCTTGAGAGCCATAGCAACAATAGTCAAGGCTAAATCTAACTCACCACTAGTGGATGCTTCGCCGTCGGAACAACAGGTGTAGTTCTCATGTCCGTTACTGTCTGTGAAGGTAACATATCTAACTCACCGTTGGCGAATACATCTTCCGTCAACATAATATGGCACAACTCTTATGCTCGTTATTTTTCATTGAGAAAATGCCATAAATGTGATGTTAGCATCCTCAAAGAGTATTAGCATACTAGAGCTCCATCCATCAATATCCATATGTAGACATTCATATAGGCTTTTCTTGGCATCCATTCTTTTATGCAATGTTTTATCTTTATGAGCTTTTTCCCTGGATTTGTATTTTTTAATCATCACATCAGCTTACCACTTGAAATCATACGCATACATAACATGCCATTTAAGATGAAGGATATTGTAGCATCATGGTATTCATAAACATGGATAAACTATAAAATTAATAGAAATTCATGGCAATAATCAAATTACAGAATCATAAATATAGCAATATCATAGAATTGGAGTCATTGGCATAACAATAGAACATCATGTTGAAAATAAAATCATAACAATGACAGTTTTGAGAAACATGGACATGACATGTAAAACAAAAACTCATAGACATTAACTAAAGAGTGAATGAATCATTTTATGGTATTTTTGAAATAATGTAACATCGCACATAACTCAAAACAATGTGGATAATTTTATTAAATAATTAAAGTAAATACATATTACTATTTTGTATAATAAACATTCTTTGAAATGAAGCTACAATAAATTAGTGCAATAGGTCTAGAGAGAAGAAATACTACCATTGAATAGAAACTCAATAATCCATATTTCTAACTTGAATTCGGAGCTAGAGCCTTAGTTTCACCTTAGGTTTTAGCTCATTGCCCCCAACATTCATTAAACCTATATTAAGTTATTTCAAGCAAGCATAATTTACAAAGCATTATACTAAATCATTTAGTCATATGCTAGTTTAATAACCCGATTGTATTTATGAAAGGGAGTCATATGGGTGTTATATAAGAAATTTTTATCTGGTTTATGATCTTCCTATTAACACATAATTAAATCTCCACATGATATGACCCATTGTCTCGCTAACATTTATATGAAGAAACTTCTGTGAAATAAATGCATGAGTAAATAATATTCTAAATTATAAATATACAAATTTGCATCATTTTTTTGTTCTTTTGGCTGTAATAGCTATGAAAATTACCTAAGTCTTTTTTTGGTTATGAATTTGACAATATTAAGAATATAATATTATTCCATATACTGCTATCAAAGTTCCAATTATAATCCTCCAGTAAATGGATCATCAAACATAGCAAATGGTAGGACGATCTATGTTTTGAGATGACCCAAAACTTTAGTTTTGAATGTTTCTCCAATCAACTACTGATTAAATTAATTAGTAATTAGCTAAATTATATAGTGAAAATTTATTTTTAGATTAGACTAATTAAAATTCAACTAACTAAATGATCTAAAAAGAAAAAACCTCATAAAAATAACTAAAAAAATTTGTTATGAACATAAGGTTAATCAGTTCATTAATGAGAGATCGCCATCACAACTACTGTTATTTGTTTTCTTTAACACGCCCCTTCACTAACAAGCACACCATGGTCCCTGGTAAATTTAAATTGATATATGATGAAATAAAATAACATCTCAATTTAATTTACAAATAATTTAAACATGACAACAAAGTAAGTATCAATGGTAGCTATGTAATGTCTAAATTTATTTATTTGTTTGTTTAGAATGTTGAATGTTAATAGCACAAATTCGATGTATACAGGATTCAAAATTAGGGCCTTCACAAGAACTACCAAAATCTTTACCAGCCAAACTAACTAGTAGTCTGGCACTTACCACTTTGAAGACTTGTCCTCTAGGTTAGTGTGATTTTATTATTTATAGCCTTTTTTTTTTATAATTTTCATGTAACCTTCTATATAGCACATTATCCATGCAACCATCCAAATGATAACTAATCAATTAACATAAAACTGATAATACCAAATTGCTTGACTTCCTAAATGGGTTGAGGTCAACTTCAAATCTTACAAATCAATCAAGTGAATTTCCTAATAGGAACTTCAAATTTCATGTTTGAAAATTCACATATAGTCAATTTTCTAGCATTTAACAAACTTTACATTACTAAAATAAATATGTTTACTCCCAATTTCTTCTCTAATGCATATACACATCAAATATGCATTAACACAGAGAATGTGATGTGGGAGCGCTCCACTCTTGACGGGGGACGTGCAGCTCCCACGATCGCAGAAGAAGGGGAGACAGGCCGAATCAATCACAATTTCATTTTTTATGCTTTCTTCCTTATCATCCTTCATTACTTTTTATTCATTTCCTATATAAGTGTTGTATTAGGGTTTGGAAGTCAGTTTTTTGCGTTTTTTAGTATCGGGACAACCGTCGGCGTCTCTTCTTACCTTCAAAGGCTGTCTCCTAGGGTTTCAAGTAGTGCTTCAGCTATATCTTAGTTTCCATGTGATGTTCATCCTTCGTCTACTATTCCGCACCCTTCCCACATCGATTGCCGTTGCCCCCTCCCCCCTGTAGCCGCTGGAACAGCAGCTTTTACTGTTGTTTCCTACAGTTCAACTATTTCCAGCCACCTCTCTCCCTTCCCAGGCTTGCAGCCGCCCGCAACAACTGTCAACCACCACAGCTGCCCTCCACCATTCTCCAACCTTCCCGCATCGTTTCCCGCCTATTTTCTCCGCGACGCAACCCAAAACAGTTTGGAAATCTCTGTTTTCCAGCAGTATTGAACTTTCCCAGCCACATTCTCCTCTTTCGGACTTGCCACCGACCACAGAAATTCACCCAACTGTTGCATTCTCTCATTCCAGCCCCTTGGGCCAGCCGATTCTTGCTGGTTACTGCCGGTTACAGCAATTCCCTACTTGTTGCCGCCTAGGACAGCAAGCCGACGCTGCCTTGCCGCCGTTTCCCCGAAACCCTGCACCTTCCCAACCTTGCCTACACCTTTCTAAGTCCCTAATGGCCACCACCACCACTCGATGGCCACTCTAGTAGCATGTGGTATGTCGTGCTTGTTGCTATTTATTTTTTTCCGTTTATCTAGTTGTAATTTCCTATTTGAATTCAACAATAATATTTAGTTTTCCTATTATTGCTCCCGGTGTTAGAAGGCTTGCAACTATAGTACATATTCAAGATAAACATGAATACAAACAAAACTTCACTTAAAATTTCGTGAATTATCTCGTGTTATGATCATGCTAAAATTTCATGAACTTCAGATGTGCTTTATATCCATTAGATTTACATTGAGATGAAGATAATACATGAATAGTCTATTAAAATTTATATTGTATTTAACTCAAAAAGTAAATGTTATAGCTATAAAACTCATTAAAACTAAAATTGAGTCAAAATATTCATACCCAAATTTTCTCCAATACTATGGGCAATGGCTATAAATGTTTTGCCATTTTTGATCCTCCATTAAGGCTTATCAATACTCCCAACTTAATCAATAATACTTTGCTTTGGTCACAAGCAAGCTTAATTCATTGGGCTAATTCACGGCTCATTAACCTTTTAAGTGCTCTTCTTTTGTACATTTATGTAAGGAATTGGAAACATTATCATCGATCCCACTAAGATGCGAGGAGTGATGGTTCTTTGGTTTAAAAGTGAGTGGAGTGGCCTAAGTTGAGTGATGGAATTCCCAAAGATTATAAAGT
>NEWO01000002.1:7007697-7023957 GCA_003013225.1 Phalaenopsis aphrodite | reverse complement strand
AAAAGGTTATATTGCAAGATCCTACATGAGCATGGTAAATATGCAAGAGGTTTAGGATACTCCCAACCTTTATGCCCCAAGGGGAAGCATGCTAGCCAATGACAAAAAACTATAGCTATTTCTCAATCCTAAGAGAACATTGATGACTATCATTTGCTTATACAAAGCTCCCAATGAGATTTAAGATGGAGGACGAGCTAACACTTATTAACAGAAGTAAACATGATATTGGAATTAATTATAGCCTAATTATTAGGCTAATTATTAATTGAATTATTATGAGATTCTACTTATTAGATTTTATTTGCTTTCCTTATTTCTCCATTTCCATATTCATGTAAATTTTATTTCTTTCCTTTTATTAAGAAATTGCATAATGTATTTATCACCATTCTCCTATCAACGAAATTAACTGTTTCTATTCTCAAAGTTAACATGATATCAGAGCCATGATTTAGATCTCTTTGTCGCTGGCCAGATCTTTCTCCAAAGCAGCCGCTTGACCTGCTGGTGGTAGGTTCCGACCATCGAAAACCCTTGTCGCCGACCTGATTTGTCTCCAGCCAAACCTATCTTTCATAGCCACTGTTTTGATGGTTGTTTCTAGCATCCAGGTCTGCCTATGTCCAACTAGCAAGATATTTCTGTCTCGGCAACCCAACATCACATTTTGCTCAATTGGAACCATGACAGACTCTTCCACCACTGAATCTTCTCCCAACAGTGTACTTGAGCCCACTGGAGGATGAACAACGATCTCAACTCCTCCGCAGACCGAATGAGCGAAAAAGCACATTAACTTGTTAATCACCACTGATAAGTTGAACATATTTAATTTTCTCCAATGGTCCTAAGCTGTATCTTTGTTTGTCAAGAGACGCTAAAAAATTCAACTATCTCACGGGAATGATTTGTGAACCTCCTAAAACTGACCTAACGTATGAAACGTGAAAAGTGAACAATTCCATGATCATGTCATGGTTGATTAACTTTATGGAGACTGCAGATGACCATTCGTATATGTTTCTTCCTTCTGCCAATGCCCTACATCATCCGAGTCTATTGCAGTTCGAGATAAGTGTTGGAAACTTCATGTGAAACCGACACACAAATCTTCCACTGTTAAAGGTCTCTCTACATCATCCGAGTCTATTGCAAAACATCCAACTCTAATAATAACACTCAGGAGTCATCCAACTCTCTTAAGAGTCAGATGCAACATTAATCAAATTACTCAGATCCAGTCAATTCACTTCCGGCCCGTCAACCTTTCGTGTTCATCAAGGTATCACTCTCTGTCTCTCATTTATTTTTCTAGTCCATGGATCATTGATTTAGGTGTTAAAGACCACATGATTGGATGCTCTCAAATTTTCTCAACATATTATCCATAATCTGGAAATGATGCGGTTAAAATTGTTGATGGCTCACTCCATTGCTGACAAAGGATCTGTTGTGTTAATATAATTGATCTAACTTTGGAATCTGTGTTACATATCCCTCTGTTTAAGCGTAACAATCTATATTATGTTACTAAATCGACACATGACAAATTGCGTTGCTCATTTTTCTCTTGATGTTTCTCTTTCAGGAACGTCGTTGGGGAGGATGAGTAGAACAACTAAATGAGTAGCTGGGCTTTACTTCTTGCCAGAGAAAGACACAAAGAACAAAAACATTTTTCCCAGGAGCTGTAGTATCTCGATTCACCGAGTGTTTTATTATATTGTTGCATCACCGTTGCGTCATCCTAGCTTTCATTATTTAAAACAATTGTATCCATTGATGTTTACCAATAAAAATCTTGCTAACTTCAAATGCAAAATTTTCCAATTAGCTAAAAATCATCGCATTTCTTATCTATCCAATCCCTACCACACCTTTCACACCTTTTTCTCTTATTCACAGTGATTTGTGGGGACCCTCCCACACTCTGAATTACACCAATAAATGATGATTTCTTACCTTAATTGATTGCCACACTTGGAATGATGTGGGTTAATATCTTAAAAGATAAATCTGAAGTTGTTGTCACCTTCAAAATTTTCATTCGTTCATTTTGTCCCAATTCAAGTCATTCGAACTGACAATAACTTTGAATTTTTTAACTCTTATTTAGGTGAGTTCTTGGTAAGTAAGAGTATCATCTACCATAAATAATGTACGAACACTCAAAAAAATAGAGTAACTGATAGAAAAAATTGAAATTTTCTCAAAATTTCTTGCTCCATGATGTTTTAATCTAATGTCCCAAAATGTTTTTGGAACGACGTTGTGTTTACCGCCACCTACCTCATCAATAGAATCCCCACAAAAATTCATAACTTCAGAACTCCATTAGCCATCTTGAGGTTTTGTTTCCCTACCAATAAACTCTTCACCACCCTTGAACTAAAAATATATTGATGCACATAATTTGTTTGAAACACTACCCCTAATCGTAGTTTGCTTGATCTCAGGTATATAAAAAATGTCTTCCTAATAATTCTGCCACTCAAAAGGGCTATCGGTGTTTTGATCCTACTACAAATAAACTCTATGTAAGTGTCGATGTTTCTTTTTTTATGAAAGTGTTCCCTACTTTCCTGTCAGTACCTCCTCAAAAGGGCAGCTTGATTTTGTGGATACTGTTCCTTATCTAACTCCTGTGGATATTTCTCCTACTAGTTTCGACGAGACCGTCATCCCTATGGATCCAACACCAACAGGACAACCTGAACCTCCTCCCGTTCTCCATCTCTATATTCGACATGCTCATGTTCCTGCTCTGGAATCTGCTACCTCTTTACAGGACCTGAAATCCACCCCGAGAGACATCCCCATAACTAACATCACTCCGAATTAGAAAGTACTCCTATTGAGGAATGTAATCAGACAAGCTCTATTTATTCCATGCAAAAATATCTCTCTTTCCATAGTGTATCGCCGACCTATAAAGTATTTGCGACTACCATGACGAATCATCACCTCCCATCCACTATTGAAGTAGCATTAGTTGATCCTTCCTAGAAAGCTGCAATAATAAATAAGATGAATGCCCATCAGAGGAAAATCATACATAAGATGTTGTAAATCTTCCTCCAAGTAAAAAATTTATGGGGTGCCATTGGATTTTTAGCACCAAGGTTAACTCTAATGAATCATTGGAACGCAACAAAACATGGTTAGTCGCCAAAGGCTACTCACAAACATATGGAGTTGATTATGAGACATTTGCTATAGTTGCTAAATTAAATACCATTTTAACCCTATTTTCTCTTGCTGTGAATTTGGATTAGCCCTTGCTCCAGCTGGATGTCAAAAATGCTTTCTTGAATGGGGATTTCATAGAGGTGTACATGTGCCTCCCTTTAGGCATTGATTCTACTTTCCTCCAGGAACAAGTCTGAAGCAATCACCAAGGGGTTCACAAAGGTGATAATGTGTTATTGTTTTTCTTAGTCCTAATCTGATCCCACCCTCTTCTTTTGACATTCATTTAGTGGCCAAATTGCTATCCTTATCGTCTATGTAGATAATATTGTACTCACAGGTGATGATCTACCAACACTGAAATCTCTGAAAAGAATTATTGCTGCTTCTTTTGAAATGAAGAACTTGAGATCACTTCAATACTTTTTAAGCATAGAAATTGTTCGGTCACTCGGGGTATTTGTCTATCTCAATGCAAATATATACTTGATCTATTTACTGAGAACAATCTTCTCCTATGCAATCTTGTGGTTATCTCAATGGATCTCAATGAGAAATTAGCTAATGTTCCCAATGCAGTTTTGATGAATATGACTCACTAACAACAAATTTTGGGGAAACCATTTATCTCGCCCATACTCGTCCCGACATTTGTCATACAGTAGGTATTGTAAGACAGTTTATGCACGATCCTTATGAGCATCATCTCCAAATTGTCCACTGGATCCTTCATTGCTTAAAAGACACACCAGACATGATTATGTTTCTCGCACCATAACTCGCGTTCTATAGTAGTTTATGCAGATGCAAATTGGGTCAAGTCCGTCAATAACCAACGATCCACCTCAAGATATTGCTCATTCGTATGAGAAAATGTCATCAAATGAAAAACAAAAACAGTCGGTTGTGGCCCGAAGTAATGCGGACGCCAAATTTCATTTCATCTCCTTGGGTATCTGTGAAGTTCTATGATTACACATTATGCTTTGTGAATTGTGTATGACATTCTCTGTTCCTCTCCAACTGTTATGTGATAATAAAGTAGCTATTAGCATTGTCCATAATTCGGTTCAACATGATCGGACCAAACATGTAGAGATCCATAAACACTTCATTAAGTAGAAACTTGATTCATGGGAGATTTGCATTCCATTTGTCCCATCCAATGATCACTTACTAGATATCCTTACCAAAAATCTTCCTCAGTTATTGTTTAACGACTTCTAATTCAAGTTGAACATGATTGACATCTATGCTTCAACTTGAGGGGGAGTTTTGAAATTAATTATTAGCCTAATTATTAGGCTAACTAATAATTAAGTTCTTATGAGATTCTATTTATTAGATTTTGTTTGCTTTCCTTATTTCTTCGTATTCATATTTATGTATTTCTGATTTTATTTCTTTCCTTTTATTTGGATTTTATAATATGTATTTATAACCCTTCTCCTATCAATGAAATTAAGTGATTCTATTCAACTGACAAATGGGAATTGATGATGATACTCGATTTGTCAATATTAGATCCTTTCTCTAAAATGAGAGTGATTCTATTATAAAAACATGAAAAAGCTGCTTTAGTGACCATGATGCAGAGCCATGGAGATACAAATGCAATGCCAAGCTTTCTATAATGGATTTCCCACACAAACCATGACATATGCGAAACAAGCCAAAATGAGCTAAAATAATAAGGTTTAAACAGTTAATACAAAATTGATTTCTGTAATGGGGAAAGGAAAGGTTGTTGAGTACAAGACTGCACCAGTTCAACACTAAATGAAACTGATTACAACATTTAATCAAGATTATTCAACCAAAAGAGCTAGATGCCTTTTTGACAGAACTAAAAGAAAACCTTGATTCTATGCTAACAATTCATTAAATAAAATAGAGAGAGATCATTACAAACATGCTAATCTATCAGAAAAGGGAATCCGATTCTAGAAAAACTTAAAACTAGACTACCATAAAAGATTATCAAAGGTAATAAAATCGGAGTATGCATATAAAAATACCATTGATTTCCTATTTTCTACAGTCTGATATACTCGCTGTGGATGGTCTTAAGATCTTCCCATTCCTCATCATAAGCCACCCCAGGATCAATGTAGCATAACTAACAACAAGAAAGGAGTTAAGATTAGCTTAATTAGAATCCACACTAACATAAGGATATGTGTGTGTATGTGTGCGCATGCGAGAGAGAAATAGATGTTATAACCTGGTATTGTGGCTTCTTCAGTGTGTGAAATCCTCTTTTTATAAGCTTCTGCCATCCATTATTATCTCTGAGAGTCTTCTCTAAATCTCTTGTCCTCTAAGACCATTTACATAGAACTAAGATAAGAGAACATTAACAGATGATACACTTCTGTAATGAAAATTAATGATAATAACAGCCAGATGTTTTGTAGCCAGTATTCGTTGAGCTCTCTAAAATAACAATGTTTCTTGATAGAGAAAATAATAGATGTTTTTAAAATCTTATGGTTCAATTTGCTTAATTTCTTGTTTGGATAGTACTTGTCAGCCCAAGGGATACAATATCAAACCACTTGTCCATGCAGACCGGCACAAAACAACATAGCAAAGAGAAGTAATAGACATATTTTAGAGGTAGTCAGAAGCATGATGATCCCGATGAATGCCCCAAAACACTTATAGGGGCAAACTGTTTTGAAGCTGCTCAATTGATTAATAGAATGTCCTCAAGAGTGTTGGAGTGATGATCCCCGTGTGAATTGTTTAAAGGAGAAAATGAAGGGATCCTCCCATTGAAGGTATTTGGTTGTGTATGTTTTGTGAAGGATAATAGAGCATCAATAGGAAAACTAGAACCCGAAGTTGTGAAGTGGATTTTCATGGGTTATTCTGCCACTCAGAAAATGTATGTTTGTTGAAGCCCAATAGGGAAGAGACTATTTGTGAGTATGGAGGTAACCTCACTTTTTGGTGACTCGTCAGATGCTAGAGGTATGAGGCGAGAAGAGGAGAGAAATGATAGTAAGAGATTGCTACAGGTGGGAATGATGCCTTATCCTGTAAATGAGAAAGAGTCAGAAAATGAATCTAAAAGTGGTGGGACTCAAGCTCAAGAGGAGAGGTATGAAGGTGGTGAGACTCAAGCTCAAGGGGAGCCGAGGGTGTATATAAGGAGAAAAATACAGAATGAGAGAACAGTGCCTACAGTGCCACTTGTGTCAACAATTCCCTTGTCTTGGTCTATCCCGACTCCTAAGACACCTGCATTATCCACCTTGAATTTTGATTACACAGATGATACGATTCCTCTTCCTATTCTCCTTCCACTCCAATGACTTTAAAGATGAGCTCTCGCAGTAATGCGAGCCACCTTCCTGATCATTATTCTCCTGATCGTTTTGGTTTCTCACATGACATTGCCAAGTTTGTCTCATACTCTAACAAATCAACTTTACACTGAACATTCATTGCATCTTTGGACATTGTCTCTATACCCAAGTATTGGCAAGTATCTAAAAAAGATCCGAAGTGGAAGACTGCAATGTTGGAGGAACATGGTGCTCTCGATAAGAGCAAAACATAGGAGCTCGCATTGCTAACATTAGGGAAAAAGGTAGGTGGGTACAAATCAGTTTTTACAGTGAAGCAGACCTTAGAAGAAAAGATCACTACAAAGCAAGGTTGGAGGCAAAATAGTATAGTCAGACGTATGACATTAACTATGATGAGACATTTGCATCAATGACAAAGATGAGCACAATCAAAACATTTATCTGTCATGCTGTGAATGGTCGATGAAGATTACACCAACTAGATGTAAACAATGTGTTTCTTGATGGGGATCTGCTAAAGGTGTACATGGAGATACCCCCAAGCTTTAACATGAATCAAACAGTGGTCAAGGAATGTAGATTGAGAAAGTCGTTGTATGGTATGAAACAATCTCCTTGAGCTTGGTTTGACACGTTCAAGAAAACAATGGTAAACATGGGTTATCAACATATCAATGCCGACCACACAATATTCTTTCGACGACATGGGATAACATTAAATGGTATAGTCAGATGTATGACATTAACCATGATGAGACATTTGCACCAGTGAATGGTGGATGGAGCACAATCAAGACATTTATCTCTCATGCTGCGAATGGTGGATGGAGATTAAACCAACTAGATGTAAATAATGTGTTTCTTGATGGGGATCCGCTAAAGGTTTACATGAAGATACCCCCAAGCTTCAACATGAATCAAATAGTGGTCAAGGTATGTAAATTGAGAAAGTCGATCCACGATTTTGAACAATCTCCTTGAGCTTGGTTTGACACGTTCAAAAAAACAATAGTAGTCATGGGCTATCAACAGATCAATGCCGAGCACACAATATTCTTTCGACGACATGGGGTCATTACTATGCCAACCACACAGTATTCTTTTGACGACATGGGGTCATTACTACGCTTGATGTGTATGTGGATGATGTGATTATCATTAGAGACGATTAGAGACGATGAGGGAGAGACTGGTTAACTGAAGGCAAGTTTGGGCAAAGGGTTTGAGATGATGGATGTGGGACAACTTAGAAACTTCCTCAGGGTTGAGATGGCTCATGAAGCAGAGGGAATTGTTCTATCTCAGAAGAAATATGTGCTAGACTTGCTCACAGAGACAAACATGTTAGGATGCAAGATAGCAGTTTCATCAATTGATAAGAAGAGAAAGTTGAGCGCTGAGACAGAAGAACCAGTTGATCTTGCGAGGTACCAAAAGTTTGGAGGATGCTTCATCTATCTGAGTCAAACTTGTCCGGACATATCATTTGCATAAGTGTGGTGAGGAGCTACATGCGTGATTCAAGGCAGTGGATCAGATTCTGAGGTACCTAAAGAGCGCACCAAGGAAATGGTGAATTTTCAAGAACAATTGATATGTAAGCATTGAGGGCTATTGTGACTTTGATTGGCGAGTTGTATGGATGACATGAGGTCTACATATAGATATTGCATGTTCCTAGAGGGCAACTTAGTCTCTTGGAAGAGCAAGAAACAATCGGTAGAGGTCAACAACAGAAACAAAGTATATGGCCTTAGGAGTTGCTGAGATGATGTGGCTGAGAGCCTTGTTGGTACAACTCAAGGTGAACCAAGGAGCTCAAATGAAGTTGTGGTGCGACAAGTCAACGATTAGCATTGCCAACAACCTGGAGCAACATGATAAAACCCAACACGCAAAGATTGATAAGTTCATCATCAAAGAAAAGCTGAATAATGGACTACTGGAGCCAAGTCATGTAGCCATTGGAGAGCAAGAGGCTGACTGCTTCACCAAAGGACTGAGCTCATTAGATTTGTCTAGATTATGTGACAAGATGGGCTTAGTGGATATCTTTTGCCATCTTGAGGGCGAAGTGTTGAGATTTATATCTAATGTACGACCCTGCTTGTAAATAGAAGAAGTTGAGAGATTTATTTGTAAATGTTGTTATATAAACCTAAGCCATTAATGAAATGGATAAATTTTTCAGGGCAATTAATTCTTGATAAAGTCACCAAAAAAGGGATAACTGCTCTGATTTCATATTGACAAATGAAAAATCATCCTTTGAAAATGGCACGGTGGACGTGACGCATTGCATTTTGCTTTTATATGTTTCAGCTTCAGAGTCTTAGCCTTTAAGAGGGAAAGTTAAGAACCAAGTATTTAACCTAGGATATGCTGATACCAGGATACATTTTAGGAGCTTTTACATTCATAACACCCAACTCCTATGCATTTACATATATAAAATTTAAACTTTATTTTTTACATTTACACCACCCAAATGTTTCATATCACATCAAAAGTACCATTATTTTAACTTATAAAGAGTGAAATGCACCATTTTATGCTAGGCAAGGTGGCATATAGGTAAAAATTGAAGCTTAGGTGTTAGATATGTAAACGCAACAGAATTCAGAGGCATGTATGTAAATCTTCCTACATTTTAATACTAAATTAAAGAGCAAAAAACTCTATACCTTAACAACGAGCATAATAAACTTAGCTTACTTGGCCAGGATCCAAAATCAATAGAGAATATTTTTGTTCAGGCCCCTTCACAAACTTCTGCATTTGGATGCCAACGATAGTTCTTGAATGACCATCGTGTTGGAAATACAAAGGCCTTTTTATAGGGAAAAAAAACGGCATTTCGTTATTACGAAAAAGCAAGGAAAGCTAATAATTTCGGCATGAAATTAAAATGATCAATACTTAAAAACTAAGAAATTATTAGGAAGAAATGGAATTAACTTACGTTTTATGGCTTATCAGAACATCTTGAAAATCATCTAACCTGGAACCTGCCTCGTAAGTAAAATAATTCCAGACCCACTCCATGAGAACCTGATGACCACCAATACTCTCTCCTTTATTTGAGCTCTCAAGATTTATTACATTACTGTGTTTCTCATTTTGGCAGCGCTGTAAGAATTTGTCCATTGGACCGTAAACCAGTTTTTCGACCATTTTGCGTGAAGATGGTAAACTATCAAAGTCCACAACCCTAGCCCTAAGTCCAAAAGAACGAAAGAGTGTTGCACATTCGGTAGCACCAATCCATTTTTTTGAGCCATAGACTTCTTTGCTAAAAGAAAGTGATCCAGGTACATCAAATCCTCTTTCCCAGGCAACTTCAAGCCATCTTTGGAGCGAAGGAATAACAGGAACAAATTCTGAACCACCAAATAAAACAACCTTTGCTTCTTTTCTTTGCATCAGCAAATGAGAGCTAAGCATTTGAATGTTTCGCCAACCACAGCCCCAGCCATAATCTTCTGATTGAACACTTTGATAGTGATCAACATAACCTGATATTACGCTTCTAGATTTTCTATTTTCTAATTGGAGGCATTTCCTCAATAAGTTCATGAGGCCGCCTTCAACTTTGTAGAAGGTGTCATTAGTTTGCAGTCCCACTAAACAAGACATCCGTTCTTGAAGAAGAATGTCCCTCAATCCATTATGATTTTCTTTAAAGGTTGATTTGCTAATTTCTGCACTCCTTCCAGAGAAACCGCTAGAAGACTCCTCAGAATAAGCTGGTGAATCCTGCAAAATTACCGTTCTAGACTCTTACTAAAACAAGAAAAGTTTCAAAGTTGGGCAAGTTAAAGCCAATAACAACAAAAAAACGACCTAAGTAACAAACAACAGATAGAAACTGAACATCAAAGCTTGGGAACCCTACTGCAAGTAAATATAAATCATCCAATTAAGCTAAACAGACTCAAGTAGCTTCAGCAATCAATCTACTTGAAATAGAAGCTTCAAACAAAGTCACTTTAGCCTGTCATTTTCACTATCGAGTGCGAGTAGATTTTTTTTCAAAAGAGAAACGGAAATATAAATATATATATATATATATATATATATATATATATATATATATATATATATATATATATATATATATATATATATATATATATATATATATATATATATATATATATATATATATATTTGAAAAGTGCGAATTAAATGTTTACAACGGGAAACAACAAATACAGGGGTGTGTGTGTGTGTGATAGGAATGGGCGGAGGCTATGATATGAAACCCTGACCATTCCTCATGCGCCTATAATTCGAGTACCACGCCCTAGACTCGGGGGGAATCGAACTCCATACCAGAGGGGACTTACAACCGACAAGCAGATGCCCGACTAACTGATATGAGTATGCGGGGCATATATCTATACATATATATATAACATTAAAATTTAGGGGGAGCGTGGCACGCAATCTAAACCCACATTGTGGGTTCTATAATTTGAAGTAGAACCCTCAAAGAGGATTCATGTCGTTGTGAGGGAAGTAGCACCAACCAACCTATTGGTGAGAATAACTTGTGGGTTCTCCACACAAAAAACACTATTGCAACCAAATAGATTTCACATCATTGAAAAGCAAAATTGTGTGGATTCTTCACGAACATTTGATAAAAATGAATAATATAAAAGAAAAAATAGCCAACATACCCATAAAACCACCACATCATCCATCACCATTACCAACAAGAAAACAATGACAAACAACGAGGTTGGCCCAACAAAAAACCCAAAAGAAGTCAATTGGGTGTTTAAAATCAAATCGCAATACTTGAAAATCATTTAGACTTAAACCCACTTAACAAAAAATAATATAAGGATATACAACATTGAACGCTAGTAAAACTTATGATCGTTCAAGTAATAAAAAAAGAACAACCCAACAAACATGCATTTACAGAGGGTTCTACTTCAAATAAAAATTACATCCACCAATGAGAGCTCCAACTTAAGACTTCTCCGCTAATCTACTTTCCATTCACATAAGTATAGTTTTTCTTAATTCTCTTAAAGATAAATTAAGTTCGACAACCTCATCAATCTTTTAAGTCATAGAGAAAATAAATTTATAGGAAATGGTTGATTGAGTTGAATGATCAAGTTAAAGAAACTCAATTATCAAAAACAGACAAACCAAGAAATGATTATTTTAACTGCAATTTGATAATTTATCAAATAATAGATCACATATGGACAAAGTCAACCAATCAAGATGTTGAAGTTGAACTATTGAATGATAAAGAACTTTTATAATTATGTTAATACATGAAGTAAATCGACTAATAATAAAGTATTATTTAAGCTCCACAAAACTTGACACGATCACATACATAAAATTAGTAGTAGATAAAAATAAAACATTTTAAACATGGAAAAGAATCCATGGACTTCAATGGACTTGAATTTCATTCATGCATGATTTACAACGACTTTCTTGATGCACTGTGATGTAAGCAAATAAACTAATCAAAAAAAATTTAAAAAAATATTACTAATAAAGTGTATGTTCTCATCAAAACAATATGGGTAATTACTCTATCAAAAAACCACTAATGGTTGAAGTTTATACCATCAATTTAAAGAAGCTATGAAAAAAACAAAGCATCCATGGCACAGAAGAATTTAGGATGATGGAGCATGCGATGATAAAATGGTAATGTGGGATGCAGAGAAGGTTAAAAAGAAGAAGGAAACGAATTAGATAAATGAATAATTAAAATGCCTTAAGGGAAGACAAAAAAACCCAAGAAAGAAGCAATAAAAAAGAGATAATAGAAGGTCAGATAAACCAAAATAAAAATTATGCTAAACTTATAATTTTGATGTGTAAACCATAAATTGTTTTCATTATGACGATTATTTGGAATTTTCAATTTTGAATTCTAAAAATCTTGACGAGTCATCATAATCTTTACTTAACCTGCAGTGAAAAAGAGTTTTATAGCTAGATTTGACCCCTGGATTGCAAGCTCTAAAATTTACTTCGCTATGTTTGGTCGTATTACAATATTTTTTTTCATATTCTTATGACTACTATCAAACTTTTACTACTAATATCTAATTCTTATAGTTGTTAAAATAATCCTCTGGACATTATCTAATTCCTATGTTTTTTATTTCAAGGAAGATTCTACAACAAGGGTTTTAGTTTTATAGATTTTATGCTTAATTGTAATTGTTGGTGGATTTATTTGTCTGTTTTTTTTTTCTACAAGTTATAATAAAATGTTTATCTATAATAAATGCAAGACGGTTCAAGGTCAGGAGTTTCTTAAGGCAACTATAATGATGAGATGCATGTAAATCATTAGAAAAAAAAAAAAAAGATTAGTAGTCAATAAATCAACAACTTGCTTTCTTTAAATTTAAATGGTACAGATGATAAACAAAATTAAATAAAAATATAATGATCTTACAAGGAATGCAATGTTAACAAAAGTAGTCACAGAGATCTCAATGCAATTAAACGATGAAGTAAAAGGCCAACAAAGTTATGATGATATTCATAAAGGTCGAGAGTAGATGTTCTCACATCTCAATTTCAAATAAAAAGTAAAATTTATTTCATGCAAGTAGGGCACCACAGTAATGTCGATAAATGCATCACTTGACAAAGAAAGATAGAATATCCAAAGAAAGATAGAATATCCAACATGTGCTACACCAAGGGACTACATAACCACTTTGCGAGATACATCAATGTTTTAACTACATGAAGGATATAGGGAGAGGGCAGCAAACTAAAGTTAATAACAAGATTTTTAGCATTCCATAGTTTTAACTTTTAAGGATGGATAACATTTACTTTTTGGGTTGCTAATTCTTAACTAAAAAAGTTAAGAACTTTTATTCCTTCATTTGCAATGTAGATGGGATTTCGGGAGAGAATATTTCCATTTTGTTAGATTATTGGCATGTTCTAATGTATATTCTAATTTGCACTTGTACAAGGGATTATTTCAACCTTGATTAGTTTAAAAAAATAGATTGAAATGATTAATATTCAAATCTAGGCAAGTTTTTGATAGCGCACAAATGAGATGTAATTATAAATCAAGCTTTCTAACCTTTAGGATAAAGGCCTTAATTTTAAGCCTGGCCTATATGCCCTACTATAAGTTACTCATTACGTGGATTTCATGAGAAATAGCTTGCTTTTTACCAATATTTATAATCAATAAATATCTATTAAAAAGATTTATATCTATTATTTAAAAAAATTCTTATGGAATTTTTGTTAAAACTTTTCCTCCACATTGATTGAAAAAGTATTCATCCTACCAATTGTGCTTCTTATAAAATCCAAAATCTCCTACTAAAATCCTTAAATTATTATAGAGAAACCATAAAAAAATAATAAAATAACATTATAGTAGAAAAAATCATAAAAAATTTCATAAGGAAAACATTCACATCCTTCAAGCTGTCATCAAAATCACGTTAAGGCCTCTACTCACCACCATTCAAATTTAGATCATCCAAAAAATTATTCTACATTTATTTATTTATTTATTTTGAAAGTAATTTGCTCTTTATTTCATTTTTCTAAGTAATAATAGCATAGGTTTGTAAGAAAATGTTTTGGTGTTTATAGAATTATAATAGAAACTCCTAGTTCATTATTGCTTTTTAGCATATAGTTATTTTTGCATCATTTAAGGAGCAAGCATAGTTAGTATTAGAATTCTACAATCCATTGATATTGAACATGCAAATGCCTAAAAAATTATTCATAATGTAATATTACCAGCAGGAAAGAGTACAGAAGTCAACAAAAAATCAAATACTTCCATCCACTAATTTAATTAAAAAAATTTTCCATGGTTGTTATGATAAAAATAAAGATAGCCAGAAGACTATGGCATCAAGGCAGTGTTAAATGGGTTGCCCAAACTCTTAAAAGTCCTAATGGGTTGGGCATGGACACAAATAGCTATCTGGGGCAGCTCATGTGCATATTTATAATGTTGCTCACCAATTACTTGCAGTTGCCACCCAAATCGATAATTGATGTTATGGCCCGCCATCACTTGTCAGCACCACCACTGATGATTCCTGCTACTACTCATCATCCAACCAAATCCGCATAAAGCATGCACATCAAAATTTAATCAAATAAATAAAATTGTTCGTACTTCATGCTTATGGTGTCTTTAAAAAATGAAGCCCTTAAAAATCAAATAATCTAAATATGAATCCTAAACCAACTCAAATAATTCATTTATTATGAAAAAAAAAAGATGCACAAGAAATACCATAATTGGCTGAATTAAAATTGTATTATATATTTATGTAGTTCGATCTTTTATTTTATTTTATTTTATTTTTTTTTAAGGATATGACAAACATTATTTTATTAGTACGCACTATAAAACAGTTAACCAATATATGCAATGCTTTGAAAGAATGAATTATATTACGATGCAAAGAATATAAAAAAAATATGAAGATAATTCAATATACAAATTAACCAAGATTTTTAGTAGCAAGATAACTTATTAAACTAATATTTTACTTATTCTTTGTAGATATCCAAAAATCTATAATACTTTTAAGCTAGGTAAAATCAGATTTTGATCAAACTACTATATACACAAAATCAATTTGAAACGAGTTTTCAACATGACACTATCTCCAAACTCACCTTAGTTGATTTGATTGAATAATTCCGATATTGATAAAATTTTATGTTATGATTTTTTTTTTCTAGAGGGTATTCTTGGCCCTAACAAGGAATAACCCAATTAATTATTTAATCAACAAAATTAATGAATGAGTTTTATGAAATTAACATATTACATTTTAACTGGACCTAAACAAACCTTAACGAGCAGCCTATCAAAACTTAACATAAAGCTGAGCTAAAAGATGCTCTCATGTTGAGCTTTAAAACGCTTGATTAAATGGGTTGTATAGTCCATTTAACACGCCTAAAATGCATGAAACCCCAAAGAATACTTTAGACATGAAGGCATCGAAAAATCATGAAGAATGTTCCCTGCAACAACTTCATCAAAAGAATGAAAAATAATTTATATACCAAAATCAAAGGAGGCTTTAAAATTTCATCGATTAGGGCACCAAGTACATAACTTACCACCGAGTTAAAGAAAACTAAATGCCTAAAACATGTATAAACAATTGGAAATGCTTCATAAAATTCAAGCCTACCATGAGTATTGAAGTTGGGAGTTCTACTGAAATTTGTTTTGCCAGTTGCATGTCCTTTTCAAAATCATCTTCTAGAAAATGATTGTTGGCATGCCTGCACAAGAAAAAAAAAACATATTTTATAAGAAAAAAAATCAAAACATGTCCTTGAAAATATATCATCAGATATTATTGCGTTCGGGGAAATGCTAAAATGCGAAGCATACCATTGAAGCTCAGCAGAAAGAACATCCCTTTGGCAGAAAGGACAGACTGAATACATCGTCAACTCTCAGTTTCCTAATTAACCGCGCCACAGTTAATTAACAGAAAAAAAATGGTCCGATAAAAAACAAAGGAATACATAGAATATCTACATCATGCAAAAGTAATGAGAAAACATGATTGCCGGACTAGAGCAGTTTGTTAGAAGATCAGATGAATGCATAGACTTTTCGTGTCCAATAATTTTAAAAAGATGTAACAATGAGTGCAAGTACTCCATATGACACACCATATGAACCAGTGTAGTGCAAACTACAAAGGTATACATACACCAAAAACAC